>JAPMLY010000815.1:0-45000 GCA_026401115.1 Tetraselmis chui
GCCCGTCACACACCAGCACGTACAAACACAAGTACGTTCTCTCCCCTCTCTCTATCTTTCTGTTCTATTCCTCTCAGTCAGTTAATTTCCGCACAGTCAACACAATCTGGAATGTCGCAACTATTTTAAGAAGCACGATACAAACACTGCTTGCATACAGTCAGACACATGCGCAACACACAGTTATTCATACACACAATATGAATATATTCCCACACAGCCGGCCACACACATGCACGCAAAGACGCGCAGAATCTCTCTCTATGTTTGTCTATCTAACACACACGTTTCTCAGACAATTTTCACTCGATGTGACAGACAGATAGACAGACACACACATTTGACCAACAGAAAGTGACATTTTCACACACACTGCACATACACGCATTTGCACACACACGCACATGAAGTCAAAAGTATCTTTTGCCATATACATTACACAATACTTCCGTCTTCAGAAGACCTACATCAACAACCTGTTAGGTCCCAACTATATACATTTGCAAGGACGGACTGTAGTTCACAAAATATTATTGTGTACAAGCTCGGCTGCAACAAGCAATCAAGCACCCGGCACTGCAGTTTCGAGAGGAAGCCAGCAGGGGGGACGTACCGGTACAACTTGTTAATAAAGATACTTCCAACGGTGTCGCTGCTAGTTGCTGCCTCGGCGAGGCCGTGAAGACAGTGCGGCCGGTCATCCGGCTGGTCGTTCTTGTTTCCAACGAGCCGGGGGGGGGGGGGGGGGGGGGGGGGGGGGGCGGGGGGGGGGGGGGGGGGGGCGCAAGCTGTCGCGCAGAGGGATGCCCTCGACGTCAGTGGTTGACACGTCACAGCTGCCTTACGGGGAAGAGTTTGAATATGGCCCACTGCAATCGTTGGGTGCTGTGACGGCGAAGGGTAGGGCGGCGCCGGACCCCTCCATTTCCGTCCCCGCCGCTGTTGTGACGTTTGCAGCATAGCGGGCCGCCATTTCTGCACAATCACATGGATATCACTCGGTGTTTTAAAACAATCGCAGCCCGCGACTACAAATGTTTCCCGGTAGCAACAAATTAGACACGTAACTCTACACCTCGTGGCAGTCTTTTATGTGGGAAGTGTGGCAGGGAGTGTTATATTGGATAAGTGCAGTGCCGGGGGCGAGTTCTATAAATACTTACCGTCTACTCGCAGCAGAACATCATCGAAAAACATGCCGTCCCCGAAGGAAACCATTCTCGGATGTCGCCTCAATCCCTCCCCCGCACACGTAGCCGACATAACCACCACTCGTCGAAATTAGAGTCGACTAGGTGCAGAGTGCGCTAAGAGGTATGATTACCTACGCCACGATTGAGGGTGGTTGACTGCAATGAGTCCCATCGTGTAGAGGTCATATATGTATGGCCTAGAAAAATACAGTCGGAACAAGACTTGTAAATCACGTCCGGGCACCTTTCGGGATGCATGTGCAGCCTACCTGCGGGAATCGTTGTGATATCGGACATTTGATTTTCCTCCCTACGCGCTTGAACTGCGCATTGACCGCCCAATGCGCCTCTTTGCGATGACATGGCAGATTGGCGCGTGCTCCCGAGATTTTCTATCATGTTGCCTTTGTACTTTACCAAGGCAACGCGGAAGTAAAGCGTGATAACGGCATGCGAGGATGTACGGACGTGCGGTCCGCAACCTCGTGGCAAGTGCAATAAACCTCGTGGCGGAATAGCGATGCACTCTTTTCCCTCAACCAAATCTACTCCGTACATTCCCATTGAAATCATATCCAGGGCGGGGATACGAGGGCTACGTGGATTTGGCGAATTCGCGCGAGACAGAGATACTCCGTTTCCATTGGATGACATGTGCGATACGAGACAGAATCTTTGACAGATGTACCCGGGTGAATAAATCTGTATCACGCTTGTTTGCGAGATGAAACCCAAAATTATTGCTTACAATGCGGGATGGATATGTTGTATTATGTTAAGGAGTGAATTGATTACAAGCCATTTTAGTTTTCCTCCGAGATAAGATAATTTCTCAAAATAGGCATGGGACTCGAAATTACCCGGGTACCCAATACCCGGTTCCACGCCCTGCCTCGAACGTCCCCCTCGAGACGTCGAGGAGCCACGTCTGTGGACTCTCAAGGACGACACCGCCCGGGCCCTAAGCGAGAAACGCACCCAAGCGGCGTACGACGAGTACCTACACATTGGGTGCTATGCCTTCTTCGACAGTTGCGCCAACGCGGCAATTGGCGAGGCTTTGGACACGTTGTCGCACGGCCCACCTCTACCTACAGAGCAGGCGGCAGCGATTGCCCTCATCCGAGCGGGTCATCGCACCCACACAGCGACGGAGGAGGCCGCCCGTACTCGATTGGGCTACCTCCGCCTCACCAAGGGCGGACAAACGAGCACGGACGCGGACCGCGTATTCGCCGAATTGGCACACGAGCGCTTCTGCCAACCGCGTCCTACCGCGGTCTCCGGCACATTGGACGCGCTACGCCAAGCTTTCATCGACCGCAAGCTTGAAGTAAGCTTACACGCCGCTAGCAAAGCCGCCGCCGGCGCCGCTTTCGCAAAAGTCACACCGGACAAGCCTACCGCCCCCGACGCTCGAACCCGAAAAGCCGCCGCCGACAAACGCAAGGCCGCCGCGGCGGCAGCAGCCGCGGCACGAGCCGCTCCACCCCCCAAGCCGACCGACTCGGCTAAAACCCCAAGCAAGAAATGATGGTGTGGCCCGCCGCGCCGATTCCTGTTCCCCGACATCTTCCTTCATGCGCCACCGCGTACGTCGAAAATGGCGGGAGTGGGAGCGCATCGGCGCGAGCGGCCAGGTCCTAAGTTGGATCCGCCACGGCGTACGTGTAAAGTTCAAGCACGGCCTACGCCCCAAACCGTTCAACCACGGCGTCTCCATGCTAGACGCCACACCCGACCAACTAGAGTTTCTCAACTCGGAACTACCACGCTTCGAGGCTTGCGGCGCGTGGGAACGCTCTACAAACCCCCGCTACGTCTCCCGGATGTTCTTGGTGCCGAAACCCGGATGCAATCAATGGCGTTTGATTATCGACCTTCGAGAGCTCAATCGCTACTGCTCAACATTCAACATGACTTGCGAGACCCTCAAGCACCTCCGCCATCTATCTCGACCGGGGGACTACTTCGTCTCACTCGACCTCGCCGATGGGTACTACACCCTTGGCATCCGGGAGGAAGACCGGGACTACTTCACGGTCAACTATCGCGGCACCCTATGGCGCCTCGCGTGCCTCCCCATGGGGTGGTCGGGCTCCGCCTACTACTTTTGCAAGCTCACGCAAGTGTTTACGAACCACCTACGCCGCCCTCCACCTCCCACGCCCGCGTCTACACCGACCGGCCCACGCCGCCCGTCCAAGCGCTTCCTCCGGAACGCGCGATGGCGAGGCATCCGACTACTCCCCTACATGGACGACTTCCTCTTCTTAGCGGATTCCTACGACGAGGCACTCTTACTCCGGCAGCGCGTCCAAGCCCTGCTCGACAGCCTCGGCTTACAACGCAACCCCAAGAAAGGTGTGTGGACGCCAACGCAAGTCGGCGACCACTTGGGCCTCACGGTGGATTTACAACGCGGCGAGTTTCGCGCCCCCCTCGAAAAACTGCGACACCTCGCACAACACGCTTCAGCCTTGCTCGGACGAGCAGCGTCCAACGCACGATGGCTACCCACTCGCCAACTCGCAGCCTTCGCGGGAAAAGCTCAATTTCTCTACCTCGCCATCGCGCCCGCCCGATTCTTTTTGCGCGAGCTCCACAACGTTTTGGCTACCCGTACCGGTTGGGGGGGACGCGTGCGCCTTACCCACCAACTCCGACGCGACCTCGAGTGGTGGCGCACGGTACCCTCCCAACACAACGGCCGGTCGATCTACAAGCCCATCGAGACCGCCTATTTGCACGCCGACTCGAGCGACTATGGGTGGGGGGCCGTCCTCAACGAGGACGCCAATTACCAAGCCCGCGGATTTTGGAGCGCCCCCGACCGCCTCCAACACATTACGTGGAAGGAGCTTCGAGCGGTCCGGCACGCGGTCGAATCCTTTCTACCGCAACTCCGTGGACGACAAGTCCTCCTCCACGAGGACAACACTGCCGTGGTCGCCGTCCTAACCAAGCTAACGTCCCGGTCACCCGTCATGATGACCGAGCTACGGCGCTTGTGGTTCCTACTCGACACCAACGACATCCACATCCGCCCACGCTACATCCGGTCAGCCGCCAACGTATGGGCCGACACACTCAGCCGCGAGATGGACTCCGAGGACTGGCAACTCAACCCGCAACTCTTCAACCACCTTCAACGCCGGTGGGGCCCGCATACAATCGACCAGTTCGCTTCTATGCTCAACACGCAACTTCCCCGCTTCAACGCCCGCTGGCGCGACCCCTTATGCGAGGACATCGACTGCCTACACCTCCCCGACGCGGCATGGCAACGCGAGAACAACTACTGCAACCCCCCTTGGTGTGCCCTACCTGCACTCGCCGCGAAACTCGAACAAGCTCAAGCCGCGGCGACTGTCATCGCCCCCTATTGGCGAAACAGAACGTGGTACCACGCGTTCGCCCGCTTGGCCACTGAGACCGTGCACTTCCCACTGTCCCGCGACCTCTTCTTCCCCGGCAGGCTAGGCAAGCGCGAAGGGGTCGGACCTCCCGCGTGGAGCATCGTGGCCTTTCGGCTAGCACCCCCTCTTGGCTCTACAATCGACGCGGTGCGATTGGCCGGGCGATACGCCCGGACCGATTAAATGCTCCTGTACAGCACGTCCCCCCTCTGCGTACATGACCGCCGCGCTACGGATTACGCCGCGAAGCAGCACAGTCGCCCTGGTCCTCCGATATGGCTGAAACTTTTCAAGACCTCCTAGGATCAGATAAGCTCGGGGTTACGGCGGTTGCCCTACTCAACAACTCGCTAGCGCCCTCTACGTACTCGAGCTACCAGAGCGCAATCCGACAGTTTTTTATTTTTTGTGCAGAGGAAAATATCGCCCCGCTACAGGCCACGCAGGCCACGATGGTCCGCTACACGGCCTGGCTAGCCCTCTTGGGAACGGTCGCCGCCAGCTCGCTGCAACCTTACTTCTCCGCGGTTAACAAGTTCTTCCGCGACCACCGGCGCCAACCTATCGCCGTGGGCGAACTCCTGGCGGACGCCCGCCGTGGCCTCGAAATGCTACTGCACCGCCTACTTCCCACCGCCGCTCGCCTACCGCTACCCGCAACAGTCGCCCTGGACATCCTACACGCCACCAACACACTACACAGAACCTTCGCGTGGACCCCTGCTTCTTTTCCCCAGATGCAAAGCTTCAGAGCCTGTTTAGCGGTGTGCGTCAATTACATGTTTTTCTGCCGCGCCGAAACTGGCGCCCGCTGCCAGACCGGCGACCTCGTGGTCGACAGGCCTGCTCAACAAATCTGCCTATTCGTGCGCAAATCTAAAGGGGACCAGCGCCACGACGCTTCCGATAAACCTGTCATCGCTATCCCGGTAGCCGCTAACCCCGTCTTGGCAGACCTGCTCGACTACTACACAGAGCAGCGCGCGGCCTTCTGCAACAAATTCTACAACACCCCTCCCCCACTCGCCTTTTGGAGCTTCTCACCTTCCGAACCTTCTACCGAGTGGGGCGCCGCGTCCACCATCTCCGCGTGGCTCACCCTCGCCCTCCGCACCGTCGACTCATCCGCACCCGCCGGTTTCAAGTGGACGTCGCACAGCCTACGGAAAGGCACGGCGTCCGCTGCCAGCTGCATCGGCGCGCCCCTCCCCGTAATCAAATTTATGGGTGGCTGGGCCAAGAACAGCTCTGTGACCGAAGGCAAATATATTGACCCAACCATGACCCCAACACCTGCTGCTTGGCGGTTCTTCGGCTGGCTCACTCCGTCCCCCCCGCAACACTAATTCTGGCTGTGCAAGCCTTTGGCTTTAGGTTACTGGCAAAACGTGCCCTAGGGTAAATGGTCAGATTGATTTGAATCTAGAGGTTTGCATATCCAATATCATGTGTACGGGACAGTAACTCTAGCGGTTACTGTTACCGTTAATATCGGCGCGTCTCACCTGAAGGGCAACCAGCTTGCCCGAGCAGTTAGACGCAGCCAACGACCAACGACTTCCCCAACGGTCAGCTCCAGCTAGCCCGTGCCTTATAAGCCGTAGCTAGCCACGAGCCTAGGCACTCTCTGCTTTCGCGCTCAGCCAATCTAGGCTTCGCGCGAACCCACCCACCCATCCCTATATCCTGCGCTAATCGAACCCCAGACCCTGTCTGTGGGTGTCTTTTGGCCAAATTGTAAGCAAGCTGACATCTTTGGCAAAACGTGCCCTAGGGTAAATTGTATTTATTCATTACTTGTATTTATTGGCATGCTCACTCTCGCTCCTTGCGCTCTGACCATTATGTCCGTATGCAGCATTTCGTTCGTCGAACTACTAATGTTCCTTTTCGGCGTTTTCGGGGGGGTGTGCGGCGAGAGTTCATGCAACGTCTTTCTGCTGTTTTTCATGGCACTTTGGGTTCCTATCTTCGCGATGCTTTGCATGAGGGTAGTGCTGATGCTATGGCATGCCTTCCCGCTCTTCGGGCTTGGGTTTTCCCCTCTTTTCTTCTTTTTGCTTGGTGGCTTATGCTGCTTTTTCTTGCAATGAAATTTTATCAATTATTTGTATTTTTTGCGCCCCCGGGATAGATGGGACTATGAGGTAAGCCCGCACCGGCGCCCTCCACATGCGGCGTTTTCCTGCATGCACGACTGATAGCAAAATTTCAAAACAAATCTTACTCAAGCTCATCATAGGTCACGGTTACGGCTTTCTTGGCGACGACGCTTTTGAGTTGTTCTGAAAGTACATGGGAAGTACATGTACCCGTACCATTGTCACAAGAACATGGGAAAACATATGATAAGGACGGAGCGAAGAGGGACTATAGATTGAAAAGAGCCTCAAGATATATGCTTTTGTATGTGTAGATATTTGTAATCAAAAACAACAAAGAAACCTCATATCTCGAAAAGTTTGATGAGATGATGCAATTCGAATGTTCCACATCCATGCTATTTGAGTTACCACGGCAACCGCGGCTTAGAGAGGTGGTAGACTTTTCATTTCAAGAAGGCATTCACGGAAAAGCGGCAGGAGCTATTTTGGTGTTAGAAAGCAATTATTCGGGATGGTGCCCCATGATGCATGTACATGAGCAATGTCTTTATTGTTATGCACGTAGCGTATGGCCATATTGCAAAGCTGTTAAACGCAAATCATTTGAGGGCCACGAGGAAAAGCTTGGCACTCAAATGTACTCACCCATAATAGGTTTTATATTGATAGTAATAAATCAAAAGATGATGAAGATAATCATTAACTCCTATCAATTCTACGTTACGGCGATTGAATAAATTGGTTAGCAATAAAAAAGGCCAACTAGCAATGATCAAGGTTGTCTTAACATCGTTCAAAATAACAAGCCCAATTATTACATCCAATGTGATTATGGTCGATGCAAGGTTTCTTTTCGAGTCGAATTCAAGAACGATCGCACCCTACTTGTTAGTTAGCGCGTGCGTCAATTAGTATTTCCCAGTTTCTAAAAAGCAAATACGTCAACAGCGAAGAAACGGCGACTTCCACACAGACATGCGGAACTAATGCATAACTCAAACAACTCAAACTCGATGCAATAATGAGTTAGGCAACACGTATCGTATAGGGTATGAAAGGCAAGCATGGTAAGGAGCCAAGGACTACTAGCTAGGGCGGGATTCAAGTAGCCCTAGATATAGTTGAAATGTTTAGCAACATTTGCAATAGTAGTCTGCTAAAACCAAAAGCGGAAAATGCCTTCCCCACCTCGCCCTACCATCAACATCTGGTCATTCGATAAGTGGACGCGGATGATGGCCTTGTCGCATCCCCCGTCACCCGCTGCCCTACCGGAAGATATTCTACCCGCCCAACTCCGACACAAGGTACACAAACCCGACTTCATCCGCCTCCTTGAATCACGCCTCGTGGGATACGCTTCCTCTCGCCGCCGCCACTTCTGCATTCGCAAAACGAAAATCGGCGAATGTAAGTAATGCACGGATAATAACTCCAAGGATACCCACCACCTCATCATGCAAAAATGCACTCCGTCACAAATACACTCCGCTCGCACTGGCATGTAACCCGGGTTGAGATCATCCCTACTCTATCATCATGAGCCGCACGGGCAAACCACACGCCCTCACTTACTCTAGCTTCACATCTCTCATAGACCCGTGAATTGACCCCCCTCCCCCGACAAACCGCCTACAACCCCCACCCGACGCACTACATGCATAATCTCCCGCTTGCACATACATATTGTCCAATGGCTCCACCACATGCTCATCATTTATTTACCGCATCAAATCCTTCACTACTTACAAACAACTTCACCGCGCCTTCCGTCCCGACCCTTCTATGGGGAGTAAAGCCCCGCCACAACTTCGGAGAGGTTAGGCATGGAAGTTTTCTGCCTAAACTTTGTATGCTATGAATCTTAGATGGCTTATTGGACAACACCCAACTCAAAGTTGGTAATTGCTCCAAATCACTGCAATCCTTTCATTTAGATAAATCGAAATTAAACGTTGGATGATGATGAAAAGGTAAGGCTGCTCTTAAAAAGAATTACAATGTTAAGGGTAAGCGATGTATTTTTGGTGCCACTACAAAGCAGAGTCCCACCCAACCCTCTTGCAGCGGAATTCAAGGAAAACCGATCGCTTAATGGTAGTGAACGAGTTATGTAATAATAAGGCTAGGATCAGCTTAATTTTGCCACGGTATTTTGTTGACGGTATTGATACCTTGAAATGTCGAGACTGATGGTATTGACGCCATCTAGAATTGTCGATGTTGGTGGGTTCAATGCCTTTGGATCTTGGCATCGATGGCATTTCACTTTGTCAAGTCGACAATGTATCATCGCCGAAATATCGCAATATATTCCGGGCGAGATGTAATGTTAGTCTCGCGATTCTTTTGACGACCGCATGCCTTGGGACTCCATTGTCATCTCAGGTTTCATTTTTCTTGTGCAACTATGGCAAATGTGCATGGTCGATTCTCTCTGTCTTCCTTCTCGGGTTGTGCCTTTCCGCGCGTGGCATTCCATGTTGGTATTGAAAGGGCGCGACGTGCGAAATCAAACCCGATGCGCCCCCCGGTGAGTAGAGGTAAAAATGAAAACGGACAATGAAGTGCCAAATAATCAGTGCGGGATTTTTCTCAATTACAAAAAACCGTCGGCAATGCAAATAATTCACGTGCATGTCGCTCCTTAAGTACCTTTTACTAAACCCTAAAAATCTCTAAACTGCCTATATACACACCTCAGCGCCCAACACGGCGTTTTCTCGGTCAGCACAACGTTCGGATGTGACAAGATGAAAAGAGACAGACTCGCCGCCGCTATTACCATCGCTGTCACTTTTGGTCTTGTTCTTGTCGACGGGTTCACATCGCCGAGACGGCGCGCGACATCGGCGGCGTTTCGGTGGATGTGACGTACATACTCGGCGGCCGCGGTGCGATCGGCTCCCCGCCCACCGCCGACTTCAGCTCCACCACCAGGTCTGCTCTTTTGTTTTTACTGCCGCCCCGCACCCAACCAAACAGGCCGCCGCCGCTCTTTTTGCCGCCTTTCTTCCCCGCTGGTGCCGACGCCGTGCGTTGCTGCTGCTGATGAGGGGCCTAAAGCACGCCACACCCCAAGTCACATGTAAGAAAGAAAACCCGTAGTAAGGACGAAGGGAAAACGAAACAATTCAGTAGAGCGCATTATCCGTGTGTCACAATTATAATGATTACAAGTGTATCTATACATCGTCGAAATGAGCCAGTAATGTAAATGTCTTGGGTGAACAAACGAATTAATCAGCGCGGAATACTAAAGAACGTGTCACTTTCTACTAAGAATACTTTCATAAGGATATCATAATAACGATTACTGTTAGGAAGTTGTATTAATTAAATGAATGAATATAATTCAGTTTGACGCACTTCAGTTCACTTTTATATTTGACCCTTCCGTGCGATGAGTACTCCTAATCGCCCTCGATCGCGCCACCTGTGCAGCTGCTGCTGATGGCCGGCGCAGAGGAAGACACATGCATGCATGTACGTATATGGCTTGCGCCCTAGTCCGTTGGTTGCACAAGACAAAGAGGACACACGAGCGGCAGACGAGTGCAATAAGAATCAAACATATTCAGCTTTACGCATATGTAACACATTTTCATTTCGATGACGTGGCAACAATGTGAGCTACACTGCGAATCGAGCGCCCCGCTTGACACAAACCCACAACACCCCTTCTTGCACTAATTTACAAAACTCGCAAGTACGACCCCCCCCCACCCACTTTCTATCTCAGACCAATCACAGTCAATGTGTCACAGGAGTTGGTTTGGCGCCGAGTGGCTGACGCCCTTAAATAGACACTCAGGAATACAATAACAAAAATATCATACTACAGTACTAATAAAATACAGCCATAATCATAATATATATGCTCACGATCTAAATTGTGACATAAGCGCACAATGAGTTTGACTTGAGGTGCGTGCGCGTGCGTATGTGTGCTTCCGTGTGTACGTGCGTGTGTGTGTGTGTTTACGTGCGTGCGTGTGTGTGTCTGGCTGTGGATTCCGTGTGTGATGAAAATAGCGCCGTGCACACCTGAGGGGCGTCGTTCACAGCGGCAGCGGCTGCTTCCTCCGCAAACAGCTGCCGCGCCACTGCTCCGTTTCCGACAGACGAGGCGGGTTTGACTGCGACGGTGGTGGTTGCCGTTGAGAGAAGGGGCGGCCGGACGAGCCCCCCACCGCCGCGCCCACTCAACATTTCGTGTGCCACGATGGCGGCCTCGCGCGTGGCGCGCACCGGATCTTTCGCGAGTCGGTGAAGTGCGGGGAGTGCGCCCGCGGCGATGATGGGCTGACGACTCGGCGCGTGCACCGCCAGCGTGGCGAGAGCCCAGGCGGCAGCCTCCTTCGCGGACGCCCCATTCCCGGGGGCCGTCAAGCTGCGCACCAACACCTGAAACGCACACACACACACACACACACACACACACACACACACACACACACACACACACACACACACACACACACACGATTCCTCGTCAGCAAATTGAAGTGCAACCATCTTTCGAAATAACACACACACACACACACAGTGAGGGGGAGGAGGCAGGGGGGAGAGAGCAATGGGCTTGACTCTCCATAGATCGAATCGACTCCTTCAGAATCCCGACCCCTCGTGCATTTGCTTTCTGAGATTGTACTTAGTATCAATTGATTCATTCGTAAATCCACTCATTTATATGTGTAAATTCATCTCTAGCAACACCGCATTGGCATCGCTCCATCAGCAAACACTCCTATTGCTCTGACTGACGGACATTCAACCCCCCTCTTCCCCCTCCACACACACACACACAGTGTCAACGCCCCACGCATTGCTGCAAGTAGCACATGCTCCGCTCACATTGCACCGGTTCGAATAATCACCAAACTCCAATCAGCCTTGCACCAATCAGCGCAACGCTACAGACCCAACCGAACCAAAAGTACCCAAAAACGTATGGGTTCACAATGCCGCCCACCTGAGCTACGAAACATGCCAGTGCGTCGCCGTGCTTTGCTTTGATTGCGTAAACGATGACCTACCCAAAAATGTCAACAACATTACAAGTAAATCAATAAACATATAAGAAATCGCTTTAGCCCCCACCTGCACCCCCGCCTGCTGTATGATCTCGTCCCGTCCTGCGGGGCTGAGCGCGAGGCTGGTGAGCGCCCACCCCGCCTCCTCCCGCCCTGCCGCCTCTCCCCCGTCAATGAGTCGAAGCAGCGCAGGGACGGCGCCCGCGCGGAGGATCCGCCCCGCCAACGCGCTGTCGCCCGCGAGGTCCGCCAGTGCGCCTGCCGCCGCTCGCCGACCTCCACCGCTGCGTAAAAGCGACACCAGAGCCGCCACGCCGCCCGCGCCCGCAACCGCGCGACGATACTTTTCGTTGCGATAGGAGACGTTCCATAGCGCATAGCCCGCCTCTTCTGCGGCGGCCGCACTGCGTGAACCTGTGGCACCGTCACATGGCCCCCCTTCAGCCCTGCGAATGTATCACCCCCTTGTGAAAGAGCATATACACATTCTAATAAAACGCACCCACACCCACACAAAATCGCAGTAATAAGACACATTTTCGAGCAGCACAAACACATATGTGTAACACAGAGACGTAATGATGTACATCAGCGGTTGCACTCACCCTTCGCCAGCCACACCAACACGGGCAGCCCGCTGCCCTCCACCACCGCCGCCTTTCCCACCTGAGCGGCCGCCAACAGTCGCACACCGCGCGTCGCCTCTGACACCAGCGCCGCCGCCCGCGTCACTCGCGCCGCCTCCAGCAGCGCACCCACCGCGCCGCCTTCTACCAACGGCACGCGCAGTCGCGGCGCGCCTGCCAACACGCGCAGCAACCTCGCGCCCGACTCCGCCGCCTCCGCTGCCCCCTCTGCCTTCTTTAGCACAGTCAGCGCAGCAGCCACCGCCCCGCATCCCACCACCTCCTCCTGCGCAACAAGCACCAGCCGCCACACCCTCAGCACACATATGTGTTATGGTACACCCCCCTCCCATCTTAAAATCACAACCTTGCACCACTACTAAAACTATCGTTAGCTGCTGTTACAAGAATCCGATTACAGGAATCTATTGGACAGCTAACGAAAGACGAAATGAAATAAATGTGTTAACTGTTTAAATTAGGGACTCCTACGCCTGGCCAGACGCGGACAAGTGTGAAGCCATACGCAGTTTAATTACATGAACGTGATGAACCTGATATCTGAAGCCAAAGCAAAATCATCAGTACGGGAAAACAAATCAAATTCGAAGACTTCAGGGCAAAGTGGTTACGAGTTGAATACAAACCAATAAACATAACAATTTCGAAGAGCATCTCATCCACATTTGTCATGGTGTGTGTGTGTTGGGGGGGGGGGGGGGGAGGGGGGGGCTGCCATCAAAACGTGTCACATTTATTAAGAATGCATCTGCGTGGAAAGTTACCAAAACAAACAGTGCTGATCCAAACTATTTCTCTGTGGTATATCGATAAAGGAGCAGGAGCTCGATCTTTGTAAGCACTTTTAATTGGGCCGAATCAGTGCGAGATCTAATGAAAAGCGATCGAACGTCCGAAATCAATGACTCCAACAATCGTTAGGTCCGAGTGGTTCACCTTTTGAACAGGAAAACTAAACCAACCGAATTAAAAAGAGAGCTGGTCGTGGAAGACTGGGGAGAAACAGGGAAGGGCGGAAGAAGTAAAGGAATGAGAGGCGGAAAATTGGGGAGGGGGAGAAACGGAAGGAGGAAGAGGAAACAAAAGAAGGGCAAAGAAAAGGACGGGGGGAGGGGGGGAGCCGCCTGCAGAGGTAAGGAAGCTGTGTGCATGGAGGCTAACATCAGAGGAAGCATGAAAACGGTGTATGGGCAATTATTAGACATATTCCTGAAATAAAAACCATGAGGACCCAGTGACTATGTCCTCTCACGGCTCACAGATCGGGCCCTTGCAATAAATATAATTGATCATTTGGCCATGCCATAATAGCATTGGGATCCACGTGAAGTCGAGAAGCAGGGGGCGCGGCGGTGGGTGTGGATGCAAAGAGGAGAGAAACTCAGCTGACTTTAGGAAATTGCACAAGGGAAGGATCCCACTGAAAGCGGCTAGGGAGGTGGGGTAAGGTTAGGGATTGCATGCGGGGGAGGGAAAGGCACCTTGAGGGCGTCCACTGCGGCGAGATTGGCGAGCGCAGCAAGTGCGGCCTCCTCCGCCAAAGGGACGACGTCCACCAGCGCACGCACGCCTCCCGCGCCGGCGATCGCACGAGCGTTGGCTGCATTAGCGCTCAGGTTTTGAAGCGCACCGGCCGCTGCTGCGGCGGCGGGCGCGTGGCGGGCCGGGCAGGACGCCGACGCCAGTTGCACCAGCAGCTCCAGTCCGCCCGCTGCCCCGGCGGCAAGACGCGCGGAAAGGTCAGCAGCGCACAGAGCGCCCAATGCCCCCGCGGCGGCCGCCCCCACCCCCAACTCCCCACTCGCAAGGACCGCCAGCAGCGCGGTGACACCACCCTACGGGTAACAGCCAGTCAATACACATGAAAACACGGACAACATGAAAAATGTCACCGAAAACGTGTGAAAAACAATAATGCATGGAATATTAATATTAAGATATCACACACACAAGTATACGGATACACACACACACACACACACACACACACACACACACACACAAACACACACACACAAGTGTAGCATTTCATAAAGATACGAACAGTAAATCAGACAAATACACATTTCAAAAAGATACAAACAATATATCAGACAAATACACAAACAAACATGTTGTAAAATTTGGAACATGTATGCATATGAAACACGAGAGGCGCATGGTGGTGCCGATCACGGTAAATCTGAACAGAAGCAATGCCAGCCCACTCTCAACCAACCTATTCACCGTGAAATGCCCTGCATTGGTTCCAGGACGCGGTACTTTGCGACCCACAGCAAAAGATCAGCTCACCCCACTCGAATACTGCGTAGCACCCCCTTTCCATGCCTCACACCGCATGTAATCAATTATGTTTTTGATAGTTTTATGTGTATTTATTTTCGGTCTGCCATCTCACCTCCCGGCCCACCGCCCCTGCCACCTCCCGATCGTGGCACAAGTTCCAGACGCAGCGGGCAGCAGCTTCCTGCAGCTCGGGTGTCGCCCCCGCAGCGGCGTCCAAACTACCCAACAGCAGCCCCACCGCACCGGCGACGCCCACAGCCGCCACTGCGCGCGGCTCGCGGTGCGTCAGCGCTGCCAGACTGCGCGCTGCCGCCTCTCGAGCGCTGACGTCCACCTCTGATCCCGGGCCCACCTTCAATTGACTGCAGACCCAATAACACACAACAAAGCAAGAAAATAAAACAAACCAGCAGTAATGTAAGCACCGGCCTTCGCATTCACAAGCTAATAGAATCGTCATTACGTCCTCATCACAGCACATTCACATTCATCGAAGAATAAAGTAACATCACTTTCAGCACGTTGCATAAGCAAAGCTGAAATAGGACTCACCCAGCCAACAGCGCGACCGTGTCTGCGAGTGCGTCGCCGCCTGTGAGCTCCTTCAGTGCGCCCGCGGCTGATGTACGCGCGTTGGCCGTCGCGCTGCCACCCTCCACCACAGCCCGCAGCCCCTCCAGCACGCCCGACCCTAGCAGAGCGGCCTTCAGCCCGCCACCACCCTCACCGCCACCCCCACTCCCCTCTTTCGCAGTCACCGCCAGTAGCTCCCATGCGCTGTAGGCCGCCACCTCCTGCCCGTGCCCGCTGCAATGAAGCATCACGGACGCGATACCGGATAAGGCAGCTGGGGAGGAGGCTAGAGCTCGCCTGAAGGCAGAATCACAGTGGCATTTGTTGACTGAGTCACATATACACGCGCGCGCGCAGACACACACACACACGCACACGCACACACACACACACACACACACACACACACGGGACATGCTTAAACAAGGGCAAACACCGAATTCTGTTGAATACCCTGAAGCTTTCTATGTACATTTTGTTGCGACAGGTCTGGGAGGCACGTGAAACACGACCGGACACCAAGTGCAAAATTCTTTGTGAAAAATGCCAACATGAAAGCAGCGTAGACAACTAATGGAAGTTTGATCTCAATGAAAAAAGAAGAAACAATTCAAATCAAAAAAAGAATTGAATACGAAAAATAGTTGGGCAACAAAATATAAAACTGGGCATTATCTGGAGACATGTTTCCATGACACGTCCTCTCTCGCTGCCTGCAGGAGTAATACTCACTTCCCCATATCTCGCGTTGCTAAATGAAATGCAGACTCAGACAGGGGTGCAAAACGAAGCTGAACACCAGCTTCAAACCACACATGATATCCCACGATGAGCGCGGGCTGCTGAATTCTCAACACGTAGCGTCGGTAGTTACTTAATTGTAAGTTTTCGCTAAGATATTTAGGATGTGTGCGTGCGTATGCGTCTACGTGTGTGATCGATTGAGTGAGTGTGTGTGTGTGTGTGTGTGAGAGAGAGGGAGAGAGAGAGAGAGAGAGAGGGCGGGGGGGGGGGGGGGGGGGGAGGGGTCGAAAGGGTGTTAACCTGAATTCGGGCTTTGGCAGAGCGACTCGAGCTGTGGTCAGCCCCATCTCCCGCAGCGAAGGCGTAGCGCCAGCGCGTGCGAGCGTTTGGGTGATCAAAGTGTTGGCGCCGCCTACGGAGAGGAAGGCCGCCTTTTGTGTGGGATCGGCGAGGAAGGCGTAGAGGCAGCAGACGGAGAGCTCGCGCGCCGCGGGAGTGGCAGCAGGTCTGTGACAATGCGAATGAAAATAATGTGAATTCAAGGCAACTGAAAGAAAGCGGGTAAAAAGGATGAGCAATTCCCAAAGAATGATGTCGACTGTCAACGTCGAGTTATGCCCTCTTTCATGCCAATTACATAGACAACCAGAAAAGCAATGTTTGGGTTCAACATGCACATATGCGTGTGTGTGTGTGTGTGTTGGTGTGAATGTTCGAATGTAAACCCTTCGTCGATTTCAATATGCTCACTACGATGAAAAGACAATCGAGAGTGAATGCTGTAGGTCGTGGGAGAACCAACCCGCGTATCGCCTTGGAAGCCGTGACGCTGCTGGGGTGGTCGTCGCCGTCATCGTCGCGGCGGATGAGCAAGGCCAGGAGCGCGGGCAGAGCGCCCGCTGCGGCCACATCGGGCAGCAGCGCACTGGGCGACGGCCCGCGTGAGAGGAGACCCCTCAAGCAGCGCGCCCCCTGCTCTGCAGCGTTCGATGCCACGCTGCCGCTGCGGACTAACCCCACCGCGACCGGCACCGCCCCCGCACGCACCATCGCGGCCGACACATCAGCAGAAGGGCCACCTGCGCATGGGAAAGTAAAATAAATTGTAAAGGCGTTTCAGTGAAGTCCCGTGCTTTTAGCTTGGCGTGGACACATGAGCGGCCATCAAGTCAGCTAACGACCACCATGCACTGAGACCGTTGGCATGAAATCGATCTGGATGCGTGTCGGGTGATGTTAATATGTGTAAAAAGGGAACATGAGCATAGTCCAACTAAAGCAATTATTTCATTGGAGATATCATACACAACTTCACCCATTATAAACAACTTCAAGCAAATGGGACAGCGCTGCAACCGATCAAACAAGTGATTCAGCACATCGCCGACATACACACGCCTAAGTTGGGCGATATACCTCAGTTAACAGTATCACACAGAAATAAAATGTGAATAAAATAGTGAAAATCGCAGCTAAAAATGGTTGGGGAGTTTGAAAACCTTGACTACCCCTGGACACATGAGCAAGTCGGTCCCCCAGGTCCTGAGATACTTATCATTAATGCATTGGCAGTTGACTCGAGTGCCTGAGACAAATAAAACGCAAAACCCTGCAATTCTGCAAACATGCAACTGCATCTGTATACACATTCGCCACTTGTCTGCGAAGTTGGGTCACACTCTACTTTATTTCGTGACATTTGACATATAATCCAACGGCAAAAATGAACCACAATCATTTGACGAAAGTAAAACACACTTATAGACTGCCGATTCTTTGACTGTGTAAAGACGATTGGACGCTTAATAGAAACCAGAATTTCATACATGCCCGTTTTGGGGGAGGAGCTTCGAGCCTGGTTATATCGAAACCTTGAAACCCCCAAAACTGCTAAGGACGCTCGGCTTATGCTCACCTGCAAGGTTGGCCAGCACGCCTGCGGCCGCGAGACGGCCCTCGGGAGTGCCCTTATCCTCCGCAGCCATTGCCACCAGAGGGCGCAGCCCTTTTGCCTCCACCACCGCGCGCCTACCTGCGTCGTTCGCCGCAAGGTTCCACAACACGTGGGCGGCCGCGGCAGCCGCAGCGGCAGAGCCCCCCAACATTATCACCAGCTCCGGCACAGCCCTGCCCGCAAGCAACGTCGCGCAGTTGGCGTCGCCCACCGCAAGGTTGCGCAGCGCCGCGGCCGCAGGCAATCGCGTCTCTGAGCGGCGGAGGCAATGCATCACCGCCGGAAGGGCGCCAGCATCGACAGCCTCCGCTCGCAGCGTCGCACATGCTGTCACCACCGCAACACAACTTGCGATCATTCCTCCATTCCATCACCAGTACACAGCAAAGCGCTGTTCTCCATTATCTGATGATTTGCTTATCATCTTATGGCATTAGTTCCATAAGCTGAAACGACGTTGAGCACAACAAGCCCTCCCGTTGCGGTTCAACTAATACAGGTGTTATCGCACTTTTCAATATCTCTCTCAAAATAAGAGAATGATGGAAACAACCCATAGGGAAAATAAAAGCGAATACGTTAAACGATGTCACATAACAATTTTGTAACACCCCCTAAACACGCAGTGCGCAGGAAAAGCAACGGCCAACAAACGGTGTTAAAACTTTTACACTTCTTGTCAAATTTGCATTGCACTCAGAAATTCAGTTTCAAAGCAAAACGGGGCCGTCCTCAACACCGGACGTGTTGAAGTAGCAGCAACATACAGTGATGAATTAGCCGTACCTGATCGCCATGAAGCAAGCACTGGAATAGGCGATAGCAAGAGAGGCATGAAAGAGGTTCCAACGACAGCAAATGACAACATCTGCCACAGTTTAGCTCTTACCTGACAAGTTACCGATGGTGCGCAACAGTGGGCCCGCCGCTTTGTGGTCGGAGCAGCCAGACAGTGCGGCCACCAGCGCACTCGTCGCCCCAGTGCCTGCAACCTGCCGTCGCGCCGCGGTATTGGCTCCGATGTTCTGCAATGCCTCAGCCGCCGCCGCGCGCAGCTCGCGGCCCTCGGCGCCACCCGAGTTCGAAGGCAGAGCGGCGGTGATAAGGTGCGGGAGTGCACCACCCGCGACGACGGCGCCACCCAACGAAAAGTTGGAGGTGAGGTTGGCGATTGCCTTCGCTGCTGCAGCGCGGCAGGCGACGTCGTCCAGACCGACCAGCGAGCAGAGGGGCGGCAGCGCATCGCCCGCCACCACCGCCGTCTGTCCCTCAGCGTCCACCGCAATGTTGCGCAGAGCGGTTGCCGCTGCCGCTTTGCTGCTGTGGCTGCCAGCCTTCACCATCTGCACCAGTGGCGCCACCGCACCACACGACACTACCAGCCTGGAGAGCCGGCAAGGGAAAAGGGAGGGACAAGGGTTATTTCCTGACTGAGTAAACTTTCGAGTGATGCAGAAGGGGTCGCAAATATGAGCGGGTACACAAAATTCAACTTCATTTTCATAGCAAGTTAAAATACGACACACAATGGGGTGTGGCAATGAACAAATCAATTTCCCAGCCAGATCCACTGAAACAAAAAATGTAATGCCGTTCAAAAGCAAGTGAATTACTGCAAATTGGACGTTATGGCCACAACCCACCCACCCTCCAACATACCCAGCGCTGCATGTATCATACAATCTAAAACATGGAAGACAGGAGAGGGGAGGGGACAATATCTACAAACCGAACAGAATTCTAACAAAACCAAAACCAACAAACCCACAAGTACACACACACACACACACAAGACGAGACCATTTCATTGAATTGCCACTGAAAAGCATGCATCCTTCCCCATACACTGACCTGCGGGTGGCAGGATCAAGGCACAGATTCCCGAGCGTTGACGCAGCCTTCATGCGCGTCCCGCGTGTGGTCCCCTCCGCAACCAGCTGCACCAGGCTGCTCACCATCCCCGCGTCGACGTCCTCACTGCTACTACCTGCTCCCTCCGCAATCCCCCCGACCCAACCCACCAGACTGGACAGCGCCCCCAGGGCCGCTTGTTGCGTTTTCGGCGTCCCCGCACGAGAAATCTCTGCCAACAGCTTAGTCACCGTGGTGTTATGGCGAACCACCCCGTGCACCGTGGGCTCCCGACACATCACATCCAGCACCTGAGAAAAGGGGGACAAGGGGTTGGATAAACAGGATATTATTAATGAAATGAGCATACCCCATTCCACAGCTTTCTTGAAGATGTGCATGAAAGAATCAATGTTCTTTGGGACTGCAAATATTTGGTGAAACGGAGCAGGAGGGACGTGTCACCTCTGCGGCGGTACGGTGGGTGATGGGGAGCCACTGCGGATTTTCTACCACATGCACGAGGGTGTCTACGGCGTCGAGGCTGAGCAGCGCAGGAAGCGTCTCGCGTGGGCGACGCTGCAAAATTTGCTTCAGCGCCGCCACCGCCACCTGGACTCGGTCTGGCTCCACCGCGCGCTGGATGGTAGCCAGCAGGCTGCCCACCTGGGCAGAATCCACCTGTGCGGTGGTTACGGGGCGACTGCGCGCTGCGGGCTCTCTGCTGGGATGAATCTTCGCGGGAGACGAGGCGTCTAGCTGCTCCTCCACCTCTTTCATCTGCCGCGTGGTCGGGGCCACCAAAGATGCTGATGCAGCTTTCGAGGCACCTGAAACCAACCAACAAATCAGACACAAGGGAAGGGAGGCTCCCTTCACAGAACGACGTGACCCTTACACTCAGAAGTCCCACATACGTGAATGAATAACGCCACTGCAGTCAGGCACAAACACAACAGGACCAGGAACAATGGAATATATGATAACATCGTAGTAGTACTGACATCGTAGTTCTATTTGACAGACATGTAATCAGCTAATTATGCGAGAGGATACATTTATGTTGTTCGTCCATGTATGCCGTCTATGTGGATGGAATGTGACAATCTGGTGTTGTGCATACAAACATATACTCGAGTTGAATATGACGGTATATGTGCCTGAGAATGAAATACCCACCGCCTGTGGAAGTCTCGCGCCGGGGAGCTTGTGAGGGTGCCACAACAGGCTTGGTGCCTTTACCGGTTTCGGCAGGTGCATCCATAGTGGTCCGGGCAGGGTTGAGTCGTGAGGAGATCACGTCCTGCATGACCGCTACGCCTTCCCCCGCCTCCACTGGAGACTCAGCGCCCGCCATGCTCGCAGCCGCGCCCATAAGACGCACCGCGACGGGGGAGGTCACATCGCGCAGACGGCTCTTGCTCCTGCGGTTCTGCGGTGTGAGGACAGTCCGCGACAATGGGCTTCCTTCACTAGGCATCGGACTGCCCCGTCGCGCCGGGCTGTGTGCTGCCCCCCACTGCATCCGTGTCATCAGCGCCGACCCACCTGGACTGCTACCGTTAACACTGCCCGGCAGGGGGGAGAATCGCTGGGTGCCCCCTCCCGACAGCGGAGTTCCTGGCGACCCAAGCCTCCCACTTCCAGGCTGCCGAGGTATGGGGCTGTGCGAGCTGATAAAGTTTGTCACGGCGCGGAGGCTTCTACGGAGCGACTTGAAAGCGGCCAGCGCGCCCTGAGCGCCCTCCTGCACACACAGTGTTGGAACATTTAAATGCGGGTTCTAAACCAGCTGCCTTTCACCATATGAAGACCGGAATCCTACAAACTCTGTAACACGAATGGCAAACAGGATGAAATGTAAAACAACCGTAGAAATCAAGCTTTGGAATGCGTAACATAAAAGCAAACGGACTTTGTAGGGTCAGGTAAAAGAAATATGTATGGCTATGGAAGTCTAGAATCTATACAAGCCAATCACGCGTGTGCATTTTGGTTTCACATGGATCATTGTGGGTGGTGGAAAGAAGCATTCCGTTCTTTACCTGCCCACTGGGTGATCCGGTGGCTGCGAGCTCCTTCAACGCCTCCACTGCCCCCCCGTCCACAAACTCCTTGGCTGCGCTCCTGTCTGCGTCAGCAATCGCCCATATACCCCACGCGGCCGCTTCTTGGGCCTCTAGACTGCCCCGTGCGAGCACACACAGCAGTGCATACACCCCGCCTTCCCGCACCACTGCGGCCACATTCTCCGCTTTGCTGGCCACGCACCACGTCAGCCAGCCACCTGCTTCCCGTGCTCGGTCCGATTCCGCACGTAATAGACCCACCACCGTCCCGATACCTTGCGAAAGGGAAGCAGTAAGGTCCAGGTTGGAGGCGAGTCCCCAGACCGCCCAGGCTGCCTGATCCCGCACAGCCTCGCCCTCCGCGGATTGTATGATGGATAGCAAATGAGAACATGCAGCTGTAGAGGCATCGGTAGAGCGATCCCATGCATATGGAGCGACATCGGATATCGCTGCTGTCGCCAACAGCTGCATCTCCTCATCCTTGAGACCAAGTGCGCCAACGAGCGCCATCAGCGCGCTGCGCGCGGGGTGCGCTAACCGCAGTGGTGACATCTCATTACCGACCGAAGACAGCTCCGCCAATGCACGAAGCGCCGCCTCGGCCAAGTGAGGGTGGCCGAGCTCCACCGCTTTAGTCAGCCCCTGCAAAAGAGGATTGCCACCACAACAGTGAACTCTCACTATCACACCGCAATGATCACCCCGACTCCCCCCGTTACCTGTTCTTTACGCCATGTAACCAAACACCAATTTCTCCAAATTCAAGTCATAAGAATTATGGGTATCTCAGCATCATAAGACTAAAAGCAGCATGTCACCCTATCAGAGGCCATGGCAAGGCAATATATAATTCGGGCCATGACTCCTTGCAGTTGATCCCTCCCTCCCTTCCCACTTCCTCAACCACTATTCCACTCTATCCCTCCGATTTCTGTTGCATGTTCAACAATCACTAGCACAAATTCGGCCATCGAGCCAGTTTGATAGGGGGGCCAGGCAGCTACTGACCTGCACACCTCCTGCCTGCAAGATATGCTCGCTGCAGGTCTGATCGCAAAATATGAGACTATTGAGTGCTTTCACTGCGCTCTCCATGCATCGCACGCTGTTGCTCCCCTCCAGTGCGCCCACCAGCGGCTCAATGCAGCCTGCCTCCAGCATCGCAAATGCGTTGGATGGCTTCATAGCAAGTCCACCCAGCGTCGCCGATGCACGCTCCTGGGCTCCCCTGTCATTGCCCCCCAACTCCTGCAGGCATCGCTCGATCTGATACGATAAACCAGAGCGGTGCGCTGCGCCGTGCTTCTGCTCAGACACGCCCACAGCACCAAAGGGGTAAGCGCTCTGCCGTTCACAAGCACAAGTTGACCCTCGAAAAACCTAAAGTCCAGGAAATGTGGTTAGACGTAGTATGTGTACGAAAGATCCCGGGAGATATAGTGGACCACCGCACCATGAACGCCTCCCCTGCAGGATTCATTTCGATAGACGCGGGGTGCGACGCGAGTGGAACTTGAAACGCAAAGCGCCGCCCGAGCGCTGGGGCGTCACGGAGCTCTAGCCAGGGCGAATATCGACTGGAAAAATGCCTACCCGCCCCCAGTCCTGGATGTGACGTGGGTTCTACCCGAGCGGTTTGACTATGGTCGGGGCTGTCCGGCGTCGAGATTTAACTGAGGCCGCTGGCGGCGTTGGTGCTAGATGTCAAACGCCCGTAAAGTTTTACAGGAAGTGAAACGTCGCGTTGGAAGCCGCAACGGATGGACAGAAATCCCACTGTGCTACAAGTTTCCCAAAAACTACACACAGTCCCCAGCTTGTCACGGAATCGTAAAAGACGTCGCGAGTATCCTGGGTGCCCCGAACCCAGCGCTTCCCTGTGTAGGTGTGCGGTGCATCGCTGCATTGAACTTGCTCAAACTGTTTTAGCACGGATCGTTGACGGACGGGTCACACGCATAATATTCCCGCGCGAAAAGTCGAGAAGTGCCTACTGTACGACACTACGGCACAGGCAACGCAAAAAAAAGTGTCATCATCCATATCGTTATAATTATCATTGTTACCATTAAAATACAGAATTAATATAATAATCTTGCTATTATTATTTTTCTCGGTATATTATCAATGGCTCTCATGATAGTGACTCTTATCATTAATAATATTGTTTCACTGAGGATGCAGGTATTGTTTTTCTGTGGTGCGTGATACACAGACTGCCAGACGATATCGCGACACGTGGCGATACAGGTATATATGTGCTTATTTTCATCCGGTCCGTTTATCTGAAAATATACGGTGTCGTGATAGCTTCGTTTTCGATTCGCAATAGAACAATACTCGATCTTAATAAAACCCCCAATTTACCGGTTGATGCTGCCATTGTGCGCATGTCTTATCAACTGCTCATTGCTGGTGATGGATGACCCAATGAAAACGACAGTATTCTTTATTCATTCATATCGTTTCATTTTCCTCCCTCGTATCGTTTCATTTTCGCGTACTACCCGCCTCTTTTTCATGATGCTGGCTCGAGTAGTTATTAAACTTGAAGCAGTTTTCTTTCAAATATTTTTGGGAGAAGCGGCGCCCCCTGCCGTTGATATGCATACCGACAGTATTATGTCCGTAAAATGCGGTGTTGTGGCAGTAATGAAAAGACCGGCTGCCGTTTAAGATGTCATTAAAGTACTGATTAGGACGAAGATAAAAAGCTGAATAAATTGAAGAATCGTCCTTTGCTTTCTCTCTATTTAGTCAATTAATTCGTTTTCCCATTTGGGTGACGAAGGGCAAAGATGGATACATTATACTCGACAATCAACCAATAGCGTAACAATGTCTTATTTCCGAGAAAGCTAATCATATCAGCGGAACTGTCGAGACAGCATACGGCTGTTGATATTGGAGAAAACAGACTTCTCGGCGACAATTTGGTTATTATAATCTGAAAATGAGAAGCAAACGATGCTGCACGGTTTCAAAACTTGTGACACACCTCCTTCAGCTCAGCTGCTCGACAATGGCGGAGCGACCTCGAAACGCGAGTAAAGCAAATCGGCACCGTCGATTGTGTATGCCAACTTTTGACACACCCAGCGAGCGATAAGGAGGAAAGCTGTAACGAGCACGCGATGCTAAGGGGTCTCCGGAGCTGTCCCAGTGCTCCGTCTGATGTAGCAGTTCGATGACTTCCATACATGGGGACTCATACACGACCCCTTTAATTTCGTTGACGCAAATAAACGAAAATTGCTTTCAACTACACCACTATAGCGGTCGTTAATTTGAGTACGAGCTGATGACTTGCTCCCACATATGCCGGACCCATGCTAAACCGTTTTCCAAAGCGGTGTAAACCCCCAGTCGAGCCGCCGTATATCTCCAGCAGCAGGCCTCGCGTGATCCCGGCGACACCGCCCGCCCAACACTTCGAGGTACGGAAATACTGCTTAAGGATAAAGTGTGACAAACCAATTGCACAGCACCTCACCTTCGGTCTCCGCTGTTCAAGACCGTTTATAGGGTGGGAGGACGTAATGCCATTTAGAGTCTTCACTGGCCGTAGCCTCTGCTGAATCTCTTGGAGGTCGGCCATCTCGAGATTAAACGGCTTTGCAGCGAATAGCGCAGCGTTTCTCCTCCGCGACCGTCAAGCCTTCTCGCGTTTTAGCTTTTCTCCTCGAGATGCTCCCCTGAGTATCAGCGCGAGAACATTCCCAATGATTTCGCGACCTTCACAGCTGACACGACCTAATCGTGCTGGGACCTGACGAAGGTGCCCAAGTTTTGTACACCGCTTTATTCGGCCTTTGGCCGCGTGACGCCCCGCCGCGGCGGAGTCGGGGATACAGGTGACGTACAAGTGCGGTCGGGACCCCTGGCTAAACGTGACTTCACTCCCAATCAGCGTCTGCAAGAGTCGAAAACTACTGCCGCATTCATAAGCATAGCGATTACCGGCGGTGGAAGTACTGGCGTGGTTGATAGTGCCGAGACTAGCTGCGTTGGAAGTTGCGACGCTTCGATGCTTTTGCTGTGCTTTGGCGTTGGATCGTTAGAAGCTCCGTGACGCTCCTTGGCTTGGTAGTTAATTTGGCAGCTTCCACTGCCCGGCGCAGTATATATATTGTATGTGCATAGCGACTGTACGTGCTGTACAGGTACCCGGTACAACACTTAAACACTTTACGTAGCAGAAGGCCTTCAAATAAGGCTTCAATTTCACCGCGTAAGGCTTATCATTTCAGTGAATGGCTCCCGTTCTGTACTCTTATTGTGGCGGTAGTTTTTATTCAAGGTCACGAATCATGCGGCGTAGAACGTACCGTAAAATCTTTTTCAAATAAGAGGATTAATCCTTAATCGTTATAGGCCCGGATACCGTGCTGTCATTTGGCGCGGCTTCGCGTTGTTGACGATGTGGACAAATACTGTACGGGTACAGCGATGCATTGACACTACAAGCAATAAATCATCCCAACATTTGCATCGCTCATAAAATATATTAATTTATAAAGGCATATCGCTGATATATACAGTACCTGTACTGATGGTGCCAGTTCATCCGGCTCATCAGCAATCGGCACATCAACAATTATTGTACAAATTCAAATTAATGCATCACAAGACTTGGGGTTCGTTTTCTAGACAGGGACCTGTAGCGACAAATAAAATATATTTTCACGGACAGTTTAATATCGGATGACACGTTTTGTATCGAATCGGCATCAAGTGTGTCAGTTCGGCGATTCGGGACTTGATCTCGACTTCTTTTGCGCCCCCCGGGATATGGGACTGGCAGATAAACCCGCAACAACACCCTCTATATAGGCGGCGTTTTGCAAGCACAACGACTGAGAGCATAAGTTCAAAACAAACCTCAAACTCACCATCGATGATGCTCCCGGGTAGGCGACGCTCGTGCGAGTGCATTACGTACCACTGTACGAGAACCGTACCGTACTGCGCAAACCCCACACGAGGCCAGTGTTGGAGTTTCACCAACTAAAACCTTCCAATAGCATATCCCCGTGATTCTCCGAATGAACATCTACGAGTACCATGTAGTGCTACAGGAGTGCTATAGTTTACATTATTAGTTTATA
The DNA here is from genome assembly GCA_026401115.1 of Tetraselmis chui. Classification (NCBI taxonomy): domain Eukaryota; kingdom Viridiplantae; phylum Chlorophyta; class Chlorodendrophyceae; order Chlorodendrales; family Chlorodendraceae; genus Tetraselmis; species Tetraselmis chui. Next base: position 26,992 of record JAPMLY010000815.1, read on the forward strand.
TTCGATTACAATATTGCACGACAATGCGCTGGCGGACACAACTTATTGAGTCCGATGTCAACTACAGAGGGGCGACCGATCCACGGGTACCCGAAGCTGGAAAACGTGCAAAAATACGCGCGCACACACACACACACACACACACACACACACACACACACACACACACACACACACCACATGGCAGTTCATTGCTTGAGAGCAAACCGCGAAACAATAACGAACATATAATTCGGAGAGAACGCGTGAGAACGCAAATGTTGCAAAGTACCTAACATAATTATGATAAATGCAAAAATGTTATCTGACTTGTCTCCTCCCTTCATTGCGTTGCCCTATGTAGCCCAGCCTAGCCCGACTCGCCTTGACTCTTGAAGCGCCATGCCGTCCTTCAGTCGAACGCCGCATGAGACGCGCTACTTCAAACAGTATTGATCTCGCGCGTCGTGCCGCTTAAGAAATCCCATTGTTGGTACGCTTGCATTGTAGCTAGTGACCCCCCGAGCTAATAACATTGGCTTGTACAATGGCGGGTGCACAACTTCCGTGGAAGCTACGGAATTTAGCTAGGAGTGAGAACGTACGATTCATACATACCAACAGCATTATCGTACTCGCCACGCAACACTCCGTTCACGCCAAATTAAATTCCCTAGCGTCGCGGGCTCGTAAACATGATGAAGATTATCGAGGGTCACTGAGAGAGGACGATGGGGGGGGGGGGGGGGGGGGGGTCGTATAATGTTCAAGAATCCAATTCCAGAAAGTACCATATATGCAAATGAGGATAGGATAACCTAAGAGAGAAGGCGCCCGCCGGAGGCGCGTGCAGCGGCGGCGGCCCCGGAGGGGGGGTGCTCGTATGCCCGTCGGCACTCACCCCCACCTCCTCGTGCGCGATGGGCGTTGATAGCCCTATTGCCACGGCATGCATAGCACGGTAAATAAGGGGCTAGGCGGGGTGAGCCGACGGCTATGATAAAAGAAATCAACAATTGTCGGGAAAGCCCTTTACGGAGGGCTCTTCGAGTTAATTTTTGCACGCTATCAGCGCCAAGATCTCCCGCTCGGCCCGTCCAATACTTTTTCAAGACCCGATACTCCACCGAGATTGTCCCATTTGGGTAGATGTGGCTTGTATCTTAGGAGCGTGTAGAGGTGAGGAGCATACGGCCGGATCATCGGAGGGTGGTGGGTGTTGGAGCTAACGGCGGAAAGACCGTAAGCATTGCCAAGGAAGGGCGCTCGCTAGCCGTCGACCGATTCTCATACAATCGAGTTGACCCAAGGGGGGAGCTCGACACCAGCAACGAGGAGGACAGCCGCGGCGAGAGGAGCGACACGGTCAGGCGGCGACTATCCCAGAGATCGGCCGCCGCCGAGAACAAAACAATCGACTAATCACTACTTGTTGTGAAAATATTCAAATTTATAAACACTATCACTCGGGGCACTTTCTTCTTTACAACCGGACTGGGAAATAAATGGACTAGGAAAATATTGGTTTTTTCTCGCGAAATTATACTTTTTTCGCGTGAGTTTTGTTCACACATGCAGCCCGATGTGGGTTTACCCCGCCGACTTCACCCCCACTATGAAACGCTCCCCTCACCACACCGTCAGCGCTCCCCTGTCCCTAACGGCACCGCCAGCCCTCTACTTGGGCCATCAACAACTCCTCTAACCTCCTCTCTTCCATGCCGTGCCGACTCAGCCAATCTCAGCTCGCCAACCGGCCGATCCGCCTTACTCCACGCGCTCTCCGACCACCTCTAGGCTTATCGTTCTTCTCCTCCATTCACACACATACACACACACACACACACACACACACACACACACACACACACACACACACACACACACACACACACACACACACACACACACACAGCTGGCATCAACCGCTCACAGCCTCACTACAAGGCTTACCAAGATATCAATGCACGAAAACCTACCACAGCCTTCAGACCCGACTCAAATTGACCAATAAACGAGACAGACGCGCCGTTTTCGTTTGCAACCCACATTCGACACCATGCATGCCTAGTCGCCCGGCCCTCCCCACCATGGCGACCCAGCCCCAGCCTTCCGAACACACGCATGCCCTCCCCATTTGAGGGCAACGCCCTTTTACGGCCTACTTCCACCCTCTCACACCTGCCCCCCCCACACACACCACCCGCCCTCGCCGACCCTCGACAAGCCCCTCTCATTCCCCACAACAATTGTCGGCCACCAAGCTTCACCGTCTACATTATCCCCGTCAACCCCGCGACACCGGAAGTCACCCCCAAGAACATGACACCGTCACTGAGCAAGATCACCCGTACGACATGTTGGACGACACTGCAAGGCAGCCCTACGCCGACGTCCCCGATGCTTCGAAAGAATATTTCTCTGCCGAATCACCCCTAAACAAGCCTGCTGATACTAAGAGCCCCCCCAAAATGATGACTAGCACGAGGTACAGCCTCGCAGTCGACCCCGTATGTCTCCCTCCCCCTCACATGAACCTTCGGAACTCCTCCGCCAAACCTCACAGCTCTATGCATCTCTCCGGATCGCCTCGCCATACTCCCGTCCGCGGATTCAGCGCAAACTCTACAAGTTCGTCAACTCCGAAGGCCAACTTGATCCCCGCCACAACATCGGCCACCCAACACCCCCCCTCCGTAATTTCTCAAGTCGAAACACCCAGTTTTATCGACCCCTACCACCATGTCCTCCTCCCTAACAGCTCGCGCTCCGCACTTGAACCCGCCATCCATAAACAACTCCCCTTTGAAGTACCGGCCTCGGCAGGAGGGAACGGGCACTACCGCGGCGACTCAATTACCCCATGCGAATGAAAGGCTACCGGTGGAACGTCTTCAACTGCCTTAACGGGCCTCTCAAGTGGCAGTACAATATCATGAGACATAAGTGAGTAGGGGCAAACATGCTCGTCCCTTAGCCTAGCAGTCGGAGTTAGTGATGGTACTTACTGTATGTTGTTTCCGCGGAGATTGGGGAATTAGAGGTCTCAAATAGGGACTTTTCCAATGAACAATATGTATTGTTGTGGCTTCCATCCTTTGGCTCATGCCATTTTATGAATACACCTCCCTTAGTGGTTAGACAGCTCTAGTCCTCACAAGTATCTAGTGCCTCGGGAGAATGGGTAGTACACGTGCCAAGTTTTTGGTACGTATACCACGAGTAGAGGGAATTTTCAGAGCGTCGAAAGTAGTTGATGAAAAGTCAAATTCTCACAGAAAATGTTTTATGATACGCCGTTCTCCCCATAGAAGTTATTTTCGAAATAAATTTTGAATTTGGAGGCATGTGTCCAAAATGGCGGCGATTCTACCACCATGCATCTATCGTACCAACAACTCTCGCCAGTAGCGCGTCGAACCGAGGGTAGGAGGCCTATACATATGTTATGACCTATCCAAAGGAGCTAATAGCATATTAATAAGTTATGGGTGGCGTGGGAGGCGGTTGGGTCTAAGTTGACCCCGACCGTGCGAGTTTGGTCGGGGTCATATCACGCCCGCATGGATCGCTGCCCGCTGCCACCAAGCCCTTTCCTCAGCCCTCCCAACCCTCCCTAACCACTCACGTCTAGAGAAACTTCGAAAAATGTTTGGCATTCGCGTTGGGGATCATGCAGTAACTTTGTTTCTAACCTTGTGCGCGGTAAGTCGGGCAAAGACCATGACTTCGGCAGAGCAATTTGAATATATTTAGCTATTTTAATTAACAAGCTAGACCGCATTGCTTCCGCCCTGCCGCACCGGCGCGCCCTACCCCCCGCTTCCCCCCCCGCCTCTCTCAGACCACTCACATTCGGAAAAGACAAACATGCATAGATTGTTGGAGTTTCAGAACCATAGTTACATAAATTATTCGTCACTGCTTATGATGTTGTTAGGTATGGTTAAGTCGGTAGCGCAAACATGAACTACCGAAAAGAGTAGGCCCCTTGCTCCCCATCGCCATCTCGCCCTAATCTTAGCAACCCCGCTCCTTCCGGCCCGTCAATACTTCTAAACCCCTTATGATTATTGACTATGGGTGCTGCGAAGCCGTTGCTTAATGTTTGCGAGGTTTCGTTGTTGCGAGTCGAGCATTCGTTTGTTACCGGGAGAGCGAAATGAGGACTGCCGAAAGACCTCCTAGACCCTTAGGCGTGTCGCTACCTGCCGCCATCGCGCCTTGCTCTCTCAACCACGGCCCTTCTCCGACGACATGTAAAACCTCTTAACCCCCTTGGCTACCGATTGCTGACGTTGGTGAGTCTGAAGTGGAGTTTGAACCGACTTTGGTCGTTGCAGGTCGGACATGTACAGAACAATCAAGGTGGTCGACTCTAAGTGCAGTTCACGGGACTTAGAGCACATCCGTGATATCTAGCGATATCTCAAATAGCCGACGATCTTCCCCGCCCGACAACCACCCCGTGCAACTCTCAAGAAACAGAAGGTGCTCAACGTCTTCTTTCTTACATTATACTATTGCTAGAAAGGCGCCCTACGTTCCTTCCCCCAACGCAGCTGCGGGGACGTCTACCTCCTTCCTCGCCTCCTCCGCGATGTTTCACCCGATCGAGCTGTGGTTGCTCGCACACCGTATCGTCTCTCCCTCTTCCCGCCAGCATATCGCAGCAGAATACGCCGCTATGCTGGCTAAGAAACCCCTATTGCTTCCCACCTCCGGTGGGAAAATGCAACGCCGTGGACTTGACTCCACGCGCTTCCTCCCATCCCTTCCACCAACCTCCACCCCTCACCGGCACATGTCCCACCCCTCCCTCCGAGTCCGCATCAGCGGATATATCGTCGGACGACATCTCCCGCCGATCCGCACCCGCCCAACCCCAAGCGACTGCCCACTCAGCCGGGGACATACTCGTACAAGCACCAGCGCCTCGACCTAAGCCGCGGCGGGAAATGCCAACGGTGGGACGTCCCCGACTGCCTTAACCGTTCTTTCGGAGGAGTGCAAATAGCAGGTGAGGAAGAGAAGGGGACTAGCTGGCCAGTCTCTTAGCAAGGCGATCGGATTTAACTATATGTTGTTTCATATCCGCGGTGTAGGGGGATTCTGTGGATTGCAAAACGGGACTTCGACCGCAAACCGTTGAGCATTAAGTAATGCACTGTCTTCCAAACCCCGGCTTACCGGAGGTTGATTACTATACGGTTTTATTGACTTAGTCCCTAGGAGTATTTAGGATAGGGATGCCGGCCTAAATTTTTTGCTCTAAATCCTGTATGGCATATGCAAGAAGGCCCTTAGACAGTAGCCGCACACGCGATGGCGGTACGTGTTGTAAATCATTTTCATTTTTCATCGCCCAATGCCCTGAGATACTTGCCCTTGTGGGTTTGTATGTAAGGGGACTACAACGTCGGGATGGATACGGGCGGATCTGTGACGGGGGGGAGGGGCAGGGGGCGTAAGGGCGTTGGAATGGGCGGTGGACTGCCGGGAAGGAGCTCCATGACATGGCGTTCGCGACCCGCCGCCCGAACTGCCGAAGACGTGCCTACCATGGGGGTGTAGCACACTAACACCCAATTGGAGCAGCGTTGCAGCCGGAGGAGCGCCAATGTTCGGCGGAGGCAATCCTATGGATATGACGCCGCCAGAAAGCTTTGTACGTAGCTGAGTTTCGACATTGTTTTTACCTCACGGCCGAAGAGGAATCTTGTCACGGTAACCCTTGCCTACCCCGTGCTGACTCCCACAATCGAATGGCGGTCCTACAAATATAGAGTGCGTGTCCGGGAGAGTACGGAGGCACGTACAGCGAAAAAAGCCGCCCCACGGACGTGCGTGGCGGGGGGATTGTACGGACACGCGGCTACGGTCCCCACTCGACCCGGGTGCTAGACAGAGAAGGCCGGGGGATGTGAGGGGAGCACAATACGACACAGCGACACTAGCGCTAGCCCTCCTTGCTTGGGTGTCTTGGTCCCTCTCACCTGCCCTCGAGGCAACGGGGGACCTCGACATGCAGAGAGCCGGGCCGGGAGGAGTAGCGACGACTCCAAGCAAGGTGATTCAGACAACGGCGGAATCAACGACAAACTGCGCGAGGAGGGGGATTGTGTCAGCATTTCCCCTCTACTCTTTTGTGCGATATATCGGAGTCGAGCGGAAAGTAGATAAGGCGGGCATGCCTTCAAATCGATTGGCCTCGGCTGGCCAACGCCTCGTCTAGGCGGAAGCGGGCCTAGAATGTGAGAGTCTACCGGCATTCTTTGTAATTTTGGCAAGCGGACTTACGCTCCTCCACAAAATTCCGGACAAGACTTCGCACCTTCGCAAGTAAAAAATGTAACCATGCGTCGATTTTATTCACAATTCTCCTGAAATCCTAGGCATTGCTTTGGCGCCCAAGATATAATGCGCCGACAACTACGGGGAGTGAATTCGAGCACTGCCGGGCTTGTGTACTTGGCGTTATCGCGCCCGCACCAGTGCGGCACAGTCTTTCAATCAATAGCCGTGTTGGTTAGACGAAAAGAGTACCGGGCGCACAATGCCGCAATACGAACGCTGATGCGACGGTCGCGCAAATATAATGCATAGGCGATGGAGGGAGGAGGTGTTGGGCAGGCCGATGTGGGGGAAACGCACGAAATCGCGTATGTAGACTTACCACCGATATGCGCACAACCCAAGGACAAGCCGCTTTCGGCCACAATGTTCAAACGATCAAAAAGGTCCATAAACGTTCAAACAGATACCCTGGGACGCGTCTCTTCCATACGCGTCGGACGCATATACTCTGGAGTTCAAAATTTTACAAACAAGTATTATGTTATTTATTTTAATTTCCGAATTATTCCGGCAAAGTTGTGCCGCAGTGCCTAGCAACACCCGTCGAATTCGGCTCACCTGATGAGGCGATTCGTGCGAGATTTGTCGATATGTGTTTACCAAGTCTTCATTCCTCCTGATTTCTGAGCCTAATTCCCGACGTGTGCCACGCGTGGTGCGGATGTGGTTGACACAAACACATACCCAAGCATTCCAAACACCACCGTCAACGTGATGCGTCCATAACGGTCAAGTTGGACCTCGCCCCTCCCCGAAGCCAATCGCCCTCGCATGTTTACAGCGTGCATTGTTTATCCAAACCTGCGTCATGTGCGCTTTTGCTCGCTTGCTTTCCAAAACACCACCCGTGCCCGCGGCGCGAACTTCCGTGCTCTATTCACACACATGCAAACCAAACCTCGCGCATTAAATACGGCACCCACGCCTCCAAACCCCCTCCAAAAAGTCCCCCAATATACGGTTATGTGGAACACGAAGTAATACGCAGCTTGGTATGAGCGCTTGAGCAATGCCCAAGCGTGGCGCTGAGAACGACGTGTGTAGTTCATACCATTTCATGGGAGTTTATGGGTTTAATTCGAGAAACTCCATTGACGAAACCCGCTTTAAGCTGAGGTCTAACCACCCCGGATGCCGGCTTACTGCTTGTTTCCCGGCTTTCCTTCGATTGGGTGGTACTCGGGTGTCGTCGTGCTTGACGTGGTGAGAGGGGAGCGTGTTCTTGATTAACTTGTGTTTAACATAATGCATGTCCGAACTTTTTGTGGAGGAGTGTAATTCTACTTATTTATTTTTAATTGAGATTTAATCACATCTGTATGTATTATGACTTGGGGGTAGCGTGAGGGGTTAGGGCTACAGGTAAGTGCCGGGTAGTTAGGGTTTCCCTCCCTTTTTTTTTTTTTTTTTTTTTTGCGCCCCCGGGATATGGGACTGGCAGGGAACCCGCACCGGCACCCTCTACAGGCGGCGTTTTGCAAGCATGACTGAAAGCAGAAGTTCGAAACAAACCTCAACTCAACATCGATCATGCTCCCGGGTAGGCGACGCTCGTGTGAGTGCATTAAGTACCATTGTTCGAGAACCGTACCGTACTGCGCTAACCCCACACGAGGCCAGTGTTGGAGTTTCACCAACTAAAACCTTCCAGTGACATGCAAACAAACATGAATGCATTCCCGGCACTGACCAAGAAAGGTCTGCCCTACCCGTCCGGGCGTCGACCCATTCGAGAAATGCGAGAAGGACCAAGGCCCATCTCACGGAGCAAAACATTTCGGGAGTGCGATACATGAACTACAAAGAAAGCATTATGAGGGAGGGCTTGGCGCCATAACTGGAAAAACCTCCCATTTCCTGTAAAATGGGTGGCGCCATGAAGGGAAGGGGGGACACCGCCTAAAATTAAGGCATTTATATCTTCGGGGGATGTAGCGAAACGACGCACAAAACCATTAAAATCTGGGGCTAGCGCCCCAAAATTACGACGGTGGCATTCCCAACGTGGGCATTCAAGCAAAATATGTTCTATAGATTCAATAACATCCCCGCCGCATGCTGGACAATGATGGAGAAAACGTTCAGGCATGGCATGAATGCGGGCAAGACGACGGGCTGTGGGAAATACACGCGTACGCAATTGAATCATAATGTGTAACCCTGCAACGGCCCCCGCGGGAATGCCCGTGCCGTATTGTGGCAATGGGTTCCCAACATATGAGGCATGGGAATAAATACTCCACGTATTAGTACATGCCGACGATGATGTCTCGAATCGACCCCATACCGCTGCTTTAACAAGGTTAGAGGCCACGCGTGGTTGCAAAGACCTCCAAGCGGGTGGGACGCGTACGTTTTGGGCTAATTCCGCGCTTGCCCTAGCAAAACGATCTAGCCACCGCACGGTCCCAGACGTCCAAGTATTTGGGCGCATACGACTAGGTTGGCGCACTAGATCGCTTATGCACGTATTTACGGTGGGCGCTTTAAGGAACGCCCTAGTCCTAGCCGCCGCTGCCATTGCTTCTATGGGCGTTTCCCTCCCTGCTTGTTTCTTACCTGTACACAGTTTAAGGCCGGTTCTTAGATGAACTTAGCCACCATCCGCGAAAGATGAGATGTTAATCTGTATGTATTATCGCTACTGCTTAGGCGCGGGGGGGGGTTGTATAAGTTAATCTGGATTAATTACAAGTAGATAACCCCCGGCCCGAGCGGCACGTATTGAATTATTTTAGTGCGTGTTGCCATGTGTACATAATCGCACAGTACCCGTACTTACCCGTAGCACAGAACTCCTATTCAAGGGCTGCGATCATGGGGGGCGAGAGACAACAGCCGGCCGGCCGTTAGGGGATATTGTTGTTAACAATTAAAATCGAATTGTTTCATGTGCGGTTAAGCTGAGGTTTAGAAAACGAAGTCGTCTTTCGACTTTTGGGCGGAACCGTTATCGTTCGCGTAGCGATGTGTTGACGTCGGCCTGTTACGTAAACCCAGGTTTAGAAAATGAAGTCGAAGTTTCATGGACACAGCCAATACGAGTACCGGTATCCGTACATGTTCCGTACCAGTACCCATACGAACATGTAGGAGTATCCAGCGCATCACCACCCGCGCGCGCACCCGGCGCGCGAATTCAAACATGACGAGCATCAGCTCAGCGGCGTTGCTGTTTTTCAAACTCGGCGGAACCCCCCGGAAGCAGTCAAACGTGCTGCCCCAGCCGTCACGCACCCCCCTCGGTTTCGCAGCCGCAAACTGCTATCGTGTGCGAGTGCGTGTGCACGATACGCCTCAACGTTGCCTCCGTGATTGCGCTGGTCGCATTTGCGGCGCTGTGCGATGGCGCCGCTGCAACTCACAACTTCGACCCCACCCACAAACGCAAACTTCTACTTCTCGTTGTCGTAGCTGCCCTGGCTATGACACTGGCAGCGGCAGCCGTTGCGTCGCGCAAGGCGAGGCAGCACGATGTGAACACTGCAGAGCCGCGTGGCCGGAAGCGTAAGGCCGAGACCGCACAACGCCAATACTGTTGGAAGGAGGACGGTTTTGCTGGCCTCAACGCCGTATTTGGCCGCGGGAAACAAGCCAAATCCCTCGGGGCGCTCGGTGTTCTGGCCAGAGTCCGTGCCAGCCACGGCCTGGCTAGGTGTGGACGGGATGGCGGCGCGGGGTGGGCCGGACGGAAAGAGGGCGGCCGCCCGCTGCTCGGCTGATATCGAGCTGAGCAGTGCCAGAAGCTCTTGCGGCAGAGGATTCTCCGGCACGTTCGCCCGCTCCATTCTAGCAAGCGAGGCATGTGGACCCCTTCCACAGGTGGAGGCGTGGCTTGCGGATGTAGTCGCCTACTGGTGTTCGGGCGGTGCGGGTGGCCATGCTACCGGTCGCGCGCGCACACATGTCGTAATGTACAGCCACGACTTCGTTTTCGACTTTGTTTCGGACTTCGAAACGAAAACAAAGTCGCCCGACTTTGTTTTCATTTTGGGCTTGAATCAAAGTCCGAAACAAAGTCCGTGGTACGTTTTGGGGTTGACTTTGTTTTCTAAACCCCGTACGAGGGCGAATCGACTTTTAAAATGTACGGGTTATCGGAAATAAAAAGTCGACTTCGTTTTCTGAACCTCAGCTTTATAGACATTTCATCGAACTTATTTACTTGATGGCTTCATCTCATAATATATTTTTTTTTAAGAAAAATGTTTATTTCCGTGTTCATGCTGTGGTTAATTCATTTGAAAATCATTCTTATTTGAAGCAACATCGATAAATGCATATACTACAGCGCTAAGGATTGCTTCCGTCCGCACCCGTAGCGACTGGCATACATTTGCTGTAGCGCTGCGAAATGACAGCAGATGATCAACTTCACCATCATCCAGAGCGCGGGCCGGAAGGTGAGCACGGAATTCGAGGTCTGGCGGGGAGAAGGTCGGGGAGGAAGCACTACCGAGATCCCGGTGAATGCCGTCAAGCTGCGTGAGTAACCAAGGCGCCTCACCTTTTCACGCTAGATAGGTCAGGCCGTGAGCGGGCTCTCCTGTGTCGGACGAATAAGCGTCGCCGCGCAGCTGTCAGTAGCACCGCAGTTATTGAGCACCGGCAGCACCGCAACATAAGTTACATATATGCGCAAATCGCCGCCTCGATAACAACCCGCTGCGCGCATCCGCCTTTGACAGGGGCAGAGGGGGGCGGGCTACATAACGTGGTCCTCAGGCGGTCATGCAGACTCCGGCGGGGTCCGGCGGCGCGCTCCGCACTCCCGGGTCACTAATTGGTACTGGAGTCCCATGGAGCTCGTCCGCCAAGAAACGGCCGCGGACGAGCGCCAACTGGAGCCGTCCCAACCCCTACCAAACCACAGAACCGCAGGTGCTCATCCCCCCCCCCTTCCTATTCTGCCATTTTATCCGCTTCTCTCTTCCCGTATTCACGCAACGGCGGAATCGGCAGCGTCTATTGCTTACCGTTGTGTTTGATAATTCACTGATATCCAATATGTTTTATTTATTCCATTATTTGATTATATCATTGTATCCATTCAAATTATATTTTCTCATGGGGAGAAGTGAGGTGGGGGAGGCGTGCCTTGGTATGGTGCAGGGCTCAGTGGCGAGGTCGCTGTTGGGTAGCGAAGAGGCAGACGCGGGCGGTTCAGCGGCGGAGTTGTGCGACTTCCTGGCGTCCCGCAAGCAGGCGTCAGACGCGCTTGGGCAGCAGGTGGCAGAGCTGTCGGCCAGGGAGGCAGCGCTCATGAAACAGGTAGGCTAGAAGCAGCTCACACCCTCTCCCAATGCCCTCATCCCCGCACACGCTCACACGCAAACACACACACACACACACACAGACGCATTCTCTCTCTCTGTCTCTCTCTCTCTCTCTCTCTCTCTCTCTCTCTCTCTCTCTCTCTCTCTCTCTCTCTCTCTCTCTCTCTCTCTCAGTTTGTGTCCGTGCGTGCGTGTGTGTGTGTGTGTGTGTGTGCTGCCTTTAAGTTTGGACGACTGAGCTGTAGGTTTCTGAATTGGCAGGTAAAGCAGTTGGAGGAGGCGGTGTGGACATCCAAGGATGAGCTACGGGCGGTTAAAGGGCGCCAGGAGGCGGAGGCCAAGAGGTGCGACCACCTTGAATAGCATTGGTGGAAATAAGTGGGTTGTGTTACTCTCTGATGCTCACTGCAGAGATGAGAGAGAAGAGGTTCTTGAGGGATTGTTGCGTTGGTGGTGGGGTTGTGTGGGTGGTAGGTGGCGGCAGGACGAGGCGGAGATGGAACGGGCGCTGGGGGAGGCCAACATGCGCGCGGTGACAGCCAACAGGCGCTTAGAGCAGGCACGGCCGACTTATCTTTTTGGTCCCTTCTTGCCTGGGACTGGCCACGTAGAGGGGAAGGGAACATGCCGAGACAGCTTGTATGAATAACGCGTTATTAATGGAAGTGATGTGATTCTTATGTCATACTCTGGTGTCTGGTGAGCAGCTATGTGTTTATCTAACGTGTGTGTGTGTGTGTGTGTGTGTGTGTGTGTGTGTGTGTGTGTGTGTGTGTGTGTGTGTGTGTGTGTGTGTGTGTGTGTGTGTGTGTGTGTGTGTGATCTTTTATGGTATGGCACTGCAGAGGATGACTCAGGCGAACGAGGCAGCAGCGAATAGTACACGACAGGAGGCGCTGCTTCGGGAAAAGCTATTGGCTGTGGAGGGTGCACTGGCGGAGAGCGATAGAAAGGTGCGGACACGACGCATGTGTGCTCTGGGATCAGAAAAAGAATTCGCACTGTAATTAATCTCGCGGTATGCCGTCTCCCAACTGTGAATGCAGCTGACTGAGACGGAGGCGCAGCTAGTTGAGGAGCGCACGCGCGCACAGGACAACGCACGTCGCATGCAGACTGCCCTCGAAAGGGAAAGGGCGCTGGTGAAGGCAGCTGACAGGGTGGCGCAAGAGAGCGAGTCCAAGCTGGGCCGACTTCAGGCAAGCAGCACTAACTCACTCTTGCGTCCGGGCTTGATTGCTGATAACACTGCCGTCGCAGAGAAATTATAGAAACTGCAATTTTGTGCATCTCTGTAATTTCAATTGGCGCCGAATTCGCAAATTAAAAGTGTGATCAAATTTTAAAATTTTTGCGCGCGTGTGCGTGTGTGTGCGTGTGTGTGCGTGTGTGTGTGTGTGTGTGTGTGTGTGTGTGTGTGTGTGTGTGTGTGTGTGTGTGTGTGTGTGTGTGTGTGTGTGTGTGTGTGTGTGTGTGCTTTATTGTATCCTATCATTAACGTCATGTCAGTGCATATCATGTCTGTGTCAGCCGAGTGGATGGGCTGCATGCCTTGTAGTGCCGCTTTTTGTTACGCAGATACTAAACCCTGTTCTATTGCAGGAGCAATTGGCTGACGCGGAGGCGCGCGTGGCTGCTTCGGAGCAGAAGGTAGCGTTGCACGAGGCTGAAACCGTCACAAACAGGCACACTCCCACCAGCGTCTCCGACGACGAGCTGCAAGTACGCTAACCTCCCCACTACTTCACTCACCTATGAATATATCAACACATTCACACTCACACACACGCGCGCGCAGACTCTCTTATTCACGCTACAACACATTTTGGTTTGCAATCATTCACAAACGCCCTCAGACACATGAACACAAGACGCGAACGCATACGCCTTTCTGGATGCGCGTGCGCTTCTTCACAGTCACAATCGCAAAAGTGTATGCCACAAAGCCTTAACTCGAACATAAATGTGAGTGCGTGTGTTCACACTATCCCGTCCAATATTTATAAAATACTCACGAGACTCACAGGAAACCCATAGTCACACACACACACACTCCCTCTCTTTCTCTCTCTCTCTCCCCTCTCTCTCTCTCTCTCTCTCTCTCTCTCTCTCTCTCTCTCTCTCTCTCTCTCTCTCTCTCTCTCTCTCTCTCTCTCTCTCTCTCTCTCTCTCTCATCCATACAAAGACACACGCACATCTTCACAGGCGCAGAAATCCATATGTTCCATCTCTCTTCCTTCAAACACGCAGGACACACACTCAACCTCACGCCACCTCACGCTCACACTCACAAGCGCACTCACAGACACATAATATTATGACACCCACGTTTGCACAACTTATCTGTGCATATCTCACGCACACACACATACACACACATTCAAACTCTTATGGCTGGACAATGCCGACCACATTCACACACATACGCTTAAACACACGCACACCCTCTATACTGGAGCTAGGCACGAAAACACCAAGTCAAATGGATGATTACGTCAAATGAGACCGCAGCTAAGATGCTCGGGTGTTTCGTGCACTGCCGCAGGTGTTGCGCAGAGAGCTGCACAAAGCGCAGGTGGAGGCGGCGCAGGTGAAGGTCCTCCGTCAGCATGTCGCCAACGTCGACCTCCTGCGAGAACAATTAGCCGGTCAGGAGGCCCGGAGCAGGTGCCTCTTCCCACCCCACACCACCCTTCTCGTCCCCCGTTTCCTGTATCCTGCTGCGATCAAGGTCGGCGGTGGGCTAACTCAAGGGCTGCCTTCATCATCGCAGACGGTTGCAAGAGCAGTTGGACAGCGGCAACGATGCTCAGCTCAGCCTTGTGAGACTACCCTTTCCCCTCGAACACACACACACACACACACACACACACACACACACACACACACACACACTGATAAACGGACACACAGTCACACAAACATATAGACAGACATAGACGCAGAGATACAATACACACATGCACACATATGCATACACACATACACGCAGACTCATGAATGTATAAACGCACATGCACATACTCACACACATATTCTTTATGACGATTGAGGGGCCAATTTTTATCAACGAAACTCCCGGACGTTTAGATATTGCCATTCCGCTGTTTGGTTTCCATTTCTGTTGATCTCGATTGTTTGAGGATTTGTTTTTTACCTGGTCTCTCCCCCGCTCTGCTCCCTTCCTTTCTCTCCTGCCTGTGATACTGAGGCCAGCTGCAACTGGTTGTGGAATCGACCGTCGACAGTCCGAGGCGCAGGGGACGTTGGCGCTGTGGCAGTCGGCCGCCGCCTCGCTCGGCCCCGACTGCAAAGCGCCCGAGGACGTTCCGCGGAGGGTGGCTGAGCTGCAGCGGGAGGCGCTGCGCGCGGCGGAGCAGCAGGGCGCTGCGGCGATGGAGGAGCGGCGCCTGAAGGTGGGAAGCCACCTCACCTCTCCCCCCGAAAACCAGCATATCTTTAATAATGGACAGAATGGTCATGTTGTTTATGTATTTATATCTTAATTGCATTGTTCACATCTTAATGAATGTTTCTCATATTAATTTTTTTCTTGATATTATTTTATGGTAATCTCGTGAAGTTATTTTTTCATAGTTGAATTGATTGATTATTTTTAGTTAATGTTTTTGATAATTGATTTAGTTCATTTGCGTTACCCGTTGGAATTTTGATATTTTGCCATTTTTGGTGTTTTATTACTGTGAGAGAGGGGCCATTAGTGCTACTTCTTCAAAACTGTTCAATAAGGGTCGTCTGTTCGGGCGGGACTGTGCGGGGGTGCAGATGAGAGTGGGGGAGCTGGAGGGGAGCCTGGCGGTGGTGCGGGAGAGGGAGGCGGGGGTGCAGCAGCGGGCGGAGGGCGCGGAGGGGTCGCTTGCGCGGGAGCGTCGGCGGGCGGAGCTGCTGACGCACGAGCGGGATGGGCTCATGCGCGTTTTGGCCAGCTACGACGCGGAGGGGGGCGAGGGGGGCGACCCGCAAACGGTGCGGGTGGCGCAGGCGGAGGAGGCGGCGCAGCGGCTGCGAGCGCAGGTGCCATGCCATATCATTCCTCGCTCTTTTCCAACTTTCAAGGATATCAAAAGATTCTCGGGTCCAAAACCCTAATTTTATGTCAAAAACACCCTGCTTAGTCGGTTACTCTGATTCATTTTGGGGGATTCGGGATTATTAAGAAATGCGTAGCGGCACGGAAATGAATGAAATAGAATCACCTTGTTGAAAGTATTTTTTCATATTTATGTAATATTTTTCTGTCCTTTGGCCCCTATTGCTGAGGGTTAGGGCTGCGAACGAAGTTAGGGTTATCAATACCTTACTATTTAGATTTAGGGTAAAAAGGCTGTAGCCCGTGGATGTCTTCGGTAAAAATAGGTGTTATCTGTCTTATTTTGTAATGAATATGACAGTTCCCGCTCGTACATTGAGCTCTGTGTGTGAGGTGATGGCAGCCTTGGGCGTTTCTTCCCGGCTTTGATTCCAAACCCAATTACAAATTGTTACCAACTTCTAATCTCCATCTAAGAACTGCCACACATCTTCGGTTTCTCGATTTATTGCGAAGATGTTTTATTTGTGTGAAATTGTTTCTGTCACCTTCGGGATCCATTGTATTTGGGGTTTAGTATGTGTCTGAATAGTGGTGTCGGTGTTTGTGCAGAAATGTAATCATTTAAGGTAATATGATAAAAACAAAATCCTTTGAGCAGCGGTTGGCTGGGCGGTGCTCACCCTCTCTCCCTTGGTAGGTGAAGGCGCTGGAGGAAGATCTGGAGGGGAGGGTGGCAGCGGAGGGTGTCGCTCAGAGCGCAGCAAACGATCTGCGAAAGCAGCTGTCGGAGTCGCAGGCGGCTGTGCGGCGGTTGGAGGGGGAGGCGGCGGCGTTGGGGTCGGAGGTGGCGCTGCTGAATGAACGGCTCGGGCGCGGGGAGTTTAACAAGTCGAAAACAAAGGTGGGGTTGTGGCCCGTCTTGTTACGCGTTTGTGTCTTTTCTATGTGTGTGTGTGCGTGTGTGTGTGTGTGTGTGTTTCTGTGCATGTGTGTAGTCACCATTTGATGGTCTCAGAATAAACGTGTACGCGATGTCATGTTCTCAAATCGTTTGATGCGATTGAGCTGAAGTGGGTATGGCGGTCTTATGTTGGAAAGGTGTGTTGAGCTGGTTTGAGGCGAGGGGGTTCGGGCTTGGGTGACATGCTTGTGCGAAGTAGCATTTTGAGAAACTCATTACTTATTGCATCCTCAGTTCACTCATAACACATTATTATCAATTTTGTGTCTCACCCCCCCTCCCTTCCCAAAGGTGCTCCACTTTGTTGCCAACCCAGAGGCGTTGGCGCTGAAGGACGCGGAGGAGGCGGCGGTGGTGGGCGTCACCGCCGAGCGAGATGCACTGGCGGCTCAGGTGCGACCGCGGTGACCGGATCACCCATTTTGTCGCAATTTTAATCCCGGTTATTTGTTTTTAATTAATTTGGTCTTTTTTGATACTGTACTAGGGCTCCATATTTGTGCTCTATTGATGCCTTTATCCTGATTTCGCACACACACACACACACACACACACACACACACACACACACACACACACACACACACACACACACACACACACACACACACACACACACACACACACACACACACACACACACACACATTCACACACACACACAAACACACGCACACACACACACGCGCACACACGCACACACAGACACGCGCACACACAGTCTCTGTGTATCTTTGTAATTAAGCTCCTACACACACTCACACACCCTGTGTATCTCTCTATATTCTTGTAATCATTGAAATAATGCTACTGTACTCATCGTGGCGATGCGCATTAGTTAAGACGAATCCACCTCTCAATCCCCAAAAGTGCGCTGCACTCCACCCACCGGTGTTTCCTTAGCCACGATATCGCTTTTGTGGCATCGAATCCAATCGAGCTGATGATACGGGGTGCATAGTCAGACAGACAGACAGACAAACATGTTTCAGCAGATTAATGTAGTAAGATTTCTTTCCAAGTTTTCATGTCGATAGCCGTTTGGGTTTCGTTCAATTAATATTTGAATCCAATTTATATTCAAACCCCATTATCGACAAAATGAGGGTTTAAATTTTTTCGTAACGATTTGAAAAACATAGGTTGCCATTAATTTTTTCATGGCTTTGACCACACACACGCTCACTCCCACGCCCGTCTTCCGTCGTCACCGCAGGTGGGCGCGCTGCAGGCGGCGTTGGAGGCGGCGGGTGGCAGCGACGTACCGTCTTCCTCGGTCACCCTTCGCGGGCCCGACCTCGGCCGACGGCAGGCGGTGCTGGAGGCGGAGGTTGTGGTGCTGAAGCGGACGGTGGCGGAGGTGGAGAAGCGGGAGCTGCGA
>JAPMLY010000815.1:50000-161529 GCA_026401115.1 Tetraselmis chui
ACATGTACACATGTGTGACTCAGGTCGTATTGAACACTGGGGGGAAGTGCATGGTAATAACCTTGTTAGCGCTAGCATCCCGTTGCCTAGTGCTTATGTACAAGGTAGCTATTTGTCATCTTGGTACTTAGTATTCTGCTATAAGCGGTACTCTATTCCCTATTAGTGGCGGTCGGCCGGCCCTGCCGGCCCTTCGCCGGCCGCCATCTCTCCCCTCTCACTTCTTTAGTCACCTCACCACACCCGCCCCCCTTGTTGGGGCGGTACTACCTACGTGTAACCATCAACTTCATCCATCTCCAACAGGTTATGGGCCCTCCACCAAGTTACACTAGAGAAGAGCGTGTGTAAAGCGCTTGGCGCCACGCTAGTCTTACCTACTCCCACGTAAAAAGGAGTAGAGCGTGTGTAAAACGTCCGGCGCCACGCTCGCCCCACCCATCTTTCAGTCTCACCTAGCCTTCAGCCCACCGATGCTCTCGACCGGATCTGGTTGTTTAAAACCGACCCACGAAAATTCAGCCCGTGCGTACTTTCATTAGTATAATTATTTTTTCCCGAGGTAATGCCGCAGCGCTCACCTAACTTAGCGGGGAGCTAACCTTTCCCACGGCGAAAGGGGGGACTGGGGGAGTCAACACGAGCAACGCCCGTCTATGATTTTGCGTGCCTACACGTTCCTAACGACCTTGTTGGTTTTGCTTCTTCCTCGCCGGTCGCTCTCATGTGTCGGCTAATTCGCCCGTGGACAATTTTTCCCGCTACATGTCAGAATAGTATATTACGCAGTACATTTGGAACCGCCTCATATAGGCAACTCGCCGGTAGCGGCACGTTTCTGTGAGCGCATGTCGCTTCACCTACCCGCCCTTAGACACACGCTACAAGCACTACACCTTCGACCAAGATGGGGAAGGGGATGTAGAAGTCAAGATTTCCACACTGAAGTCAATTGACAAGAATTGGGAAGATTAGATAAGCGGATAGTAGTAATGGGAGCTGCGGTAGGTACTTAGTGAAAAAGGCGTGGGGAAGGGAACCAAGGTCTGTCGCGTTCAAAGAAGAAGAGCGGGACATGCGGTGCCTAGCATGACGGTCACATAGTTCTAGCTTTACAACCACATGAGCGCGGCCCGCGGTATCAGATAAGACACCGAGATCCCCAACCGCCCTTTATCATGCGATCCGGGCATATCTACATATGCTCACCCATGCAAATGAGTGTTTCCGTGTTAAAATAAAATAGTGAATTGGGGCTTTAGGGTTTCATGTAAGTACGTGCCCAACTGCGATGTACTTATTGTAGAGTGTTGTGTTGCCACCGACTTGCATACTAGAATTGACAAAGGACGGTGAATAAGAGGTAAGAGGGGGTTCACGCGAGGCGATGCAGTGAGGTCGCACCACTTAGGCACATGCATATGTTACTTCTTCGGAAGGTTGGCGTCGATGGCGCCGCTCTCCTAGATGTACGTGTGCATTTCGCAGAGCTTGGTTGCGATGAAGTAGAGGGTCGGAAGGGGTGGAGGGAGGGGAGGAGGGGGGCCATCATTCACATGTCTTTCGAAGCGGCGAGTGGACAGAGCGTGAGAGGAGGTCACGAGTTGAAGAGTTTTGGTGAAATTGCCGGCCGCTATGGGGTGGATCGGACAAGAGGGATGGGCTGACGGCGGATAATGATGGGCGGAGGGAGAGGTAACTCACCGTGGATACCTCGTTGCATCGATGATTTGATATGCGACTTACTCGACACCGAATTTGCCCTTGAAAACTTTCGGAACAACACCGTGCCTCCTCGCTAATTCCGGCCAACAGGGCCTCGCTACCGACTCGTACTTTCCATATCTCTATGTCGTTTTTGCGCCGCCGCTTTAGCACCGTCGCTTAAAGCTACACCAACCTTGGCGGCATGTTTTTTCCCGCGCGACGGCGAATCAACCGCATTACTTCGATGTTGCGGTACCATGAGTATCCCTTTGGAGCAAGGCACTTGATAATATATGAGCGGATGAGCAGTGCCTACGGGCGTGCGCCCCCCTCCCCCCCCGGGACCGCCGGCAGACGCCGTATTTCTGAATACTATTTTCGGAGTGGCTTTTCTTGTACTACACCCCTAAGAATGTAGACGGCAGTGGGGACATCAGTTGTTACCTAGATTCATTCCTCTTCATTAACAAATAAAGCCTATGTTCTTACAACCTCTGTCATGTTCTTACCAGCCCATGTCACTACACTCTTATCCTACGTACCCAACCAATGGAGTTCTCTTGTCATGTCCAACCTTATTGCATGGTGGTGCGCGTGGACAAAAACTTGAGTAAATTCTGCCATTGAGCGCAAGGATATTTTGGGTTTTTTTCAAATGATGGTATGATATACGAGTGGCATTTTGCAAAATGACGGTAACAATAATCCAAAATGGGCCGGGGAGACAAGGATTTTTTTTCCTGTTTAGGGATTATCTTGCTTCAAGGGTCTGATTCTGACCTCTAGTCGAATTCAAATCTAATTTGAAGGTGGGGCGCGCAGAATGGAATAAACAATAAACAAGGGTAAGAAATGTTTTTTCTTGTAAGAAATTGGAGTACAACAAATAAGGGCGAGATGAAGCGGTGGCGGCGCATGTACTTTAGGCTTTGCAGTTGCCACAGTGGTTCACAAGTACTGTTTTTCATCGCCCCCGCTGCTGCTGGCCCCGCTGCCGCTGCTCTTCAGCGCCGCCACCCGCCACACCGCCTCCCTCTCTTATTGTTCGCAGCCGCCGCCTCCGTCGGCCCTTCTCGCAGTTTTCCGTACCCGCCTTTAACGCAACAGACAGGATGGGTGCCGAGAAAGTCAGGTGCGAGCTTTACCTGTGCGGACTACCTGCATGGAAGTCACATTATTCGCCGGCCAGGCGACTTGCGCTGCTCTTGCGCGGGTCAGGTCGGCGGCGGCAGAGCATTGCAGGCTGGGTCGCGACGCGGGATGGCGGGCGAGTTCGTCTAGTCGAAGTCTCGATCCCCCGTGTTTTCATCACGTGTATACGAAACCTCGGCTTGGGGCTTTCTGCGCTGTACTGCAGCTTGATTCCGCATCGTTGAGAGTGTGTCTATTGTGGCGAGCTGGTTTTGTACTGCCGGCCACTCCACTTCCAGACAGGTGGTTTAGGGGAAACGGAGAGGGGAGGGAGGTGAATTTCATTTCACTGAGGTTTCAGCATTCACTGTTAAGCGGGTTGTTTGCTTGGGTAAATGGCTGCGTCAGGCTAGGTATTTCTGTTCTGTTTGAGGTAGCACAGCTCTCTTTTGGCCATATATTCAGAACATTTCCATGTTACAATAATGGCATATGTGTTCTCTTGACTTGAACTAAACTCGTGAGTGTGCGCTTCTGCTTTGTCTGGTCAGGCTTTACGTCAAGGCCCGGGTGGTTGGGTACAAGGGGTGAGTGAACCACTTACCCTGCGTTGCTTTAATCGCGACACACAAACTCACACAGCAGAGCGCTGTTGTGGCGGCTCAACTCAGCTGTTGCTCATATGAATTTCCTAATATGTCCACAGGTCCACCACCAGCCAGTACCACCACACGTCTCTTATCAAGATTGACGGAGTCCAGCACAAGGATGAGACCGAGTTCTACCTGGGCAAGAAGATTGCTTTCATCTACAAGGCCAAGACCCAGAAGAAGGGCACCTTCTACCGCTGCGTGTGGGGCAAGGTGCGCCACTCAAATGCAACCTCCTGTGAACACCCCACTATGCATTGCATCGCACGCAACAGGCTGGGGTGAAAATTAAGGAGGCTTTGTGCCGGGGGTCGTAGGTCGTCCGCTCCCATGGCTCCGCCGGTGTTGTGCGCGCCAAGTTCACCAGGAACCTCCCTTGCACTTCCTTGGTGAGTCTTCGGAGAAGCACAGCCTGCATAACTCGCACTTGTAGCCTACAGTCTTGTTTTGTGAATTGGATGCAAACCGGGACGCTTTGCTGACATGTTTTGTTTCGTTGCAGGGTGCCACCGCTCGTGTGATGCTGTACCCCAGCCGCATTTAGATGGTCAGTGTTGGGTTGCATGGCGGCTTGCAGCTCATTGCAGGGATCGTTTAATGCAGTATACTTCCACAAAAGATGTGATACCCAGTATATATCCATATCGCGCACGTATGCATATCATTACAGCATTAGCAGCCCAGGGCTACGTCGTGAAAAAGAGGCGAATTACTCCCAGCAGAAACATTTTCACTTCAGCTACGCCCAGCTTGGATTCACCGTAGATACGATCTACGAAAACGATGGGGACCTGCAGCCAAGCATGACAACGAACTTCAGCCCCCCTCTTACACGAAATGCAACTGCAGCAATGTGTTGGTACTCGAAAGAAGTCTCATCAATGTGTCAGCCCACCTCCGCAATACTGTGCCCCATGCTTCGAGCCCTGACTATAATTTCCATCTGAAAGGCGTATCCCTGGGAGCACACATCAGCTTCGTTAAAAACCGTGCTGATAAAAATAATAGCGGGGGCGATACTTGAGCGAACACAGGAACACTCTTCCATGGCTGTTGGCATTAGAGGGAAGAGCTAGAACTCATCCGATTGCGCAAACCTTTGATGTGACGTGTTTCATCAATTTGTCAAGGACGCTCTTACGGTACAGTCTGAAAGAGCCCGTGAGGTCAGATACCTGGGCAATCGTGTCCACACTCAGAGAAAGTTTATCTTTCGAACCTCGGCCCCAAACATAGAAACGCTTGAGATCGCAAACAGGTTCGTCGTATTGGCTCGCACCCCAGGCTGAAGCAGAGTGGAAGCAACAAAGTTGGCACCACGGCTTGTCAGTTTGCGCATGAACCCCCAGCCGTAGACACCACCCCCGCCTAGGTATCGGGTTCCAGTGACGATGTCACTGTCAGTCTCCTGCTGCTTTCTGAACACCATGGGCATGTAAAACCAGCCGTCAGTGGATGGATACCCAGGAAACTTGGGCGCAGCAATAAATAACGTCGCCCAGCTCACCTGATCATGTCGGGGATATACTTTGGCTGCGAACACAGCATGTGCGTCAGTCAGACGTCCCCTCAAATGCACTCTGAGAATGAGTCAAAATGTGAGCAAAGGCCAAACACTCCATCTGCTGCGCCACATACATGATGGGACAAATCGGCGTCCATTATGATCACAAAGTCCCCCGACGCGAACTGCAGGCCGTGAACATAAGCCGAGCCTGCACAGAATTAAATCGTCTCAGAAACTTTCACTCTTTCCCCTGTCACACCCAACTGCGCACGCTGGCTTGATTCCGTTTATCATAGGAACATGCTTATTAGGCTTAGTGCGTACCTAGTCCCAACTTTCCTGCCCTCGGCCTCAGTAGCTGGCTCCATCACACCACCACAGCGAATGTTCAGTTATCATCATGCAAACAGGGCACGCTGTGCAGTGGGAGGGCTGTCTACTGCATGGCTAAAGCAACCCAGTGAGGTGTGAGCTCAGAGAACCAGCATGATACGGTCGAGCAGCTGCAATCAAGCGGTGGCACGCACGATGCGATCCTTCCCGTATGCGTTCTGAAGCTTCGCCACGACATCCTGCGTCCCATCCGGGCTGCTGTCATCCACAATCACGATTTCGTAGTCCAGCCCACTGCAACAAAGGAGCACCTCATATATTTATTGTCATTCGTGCGCCTCGGCACGACTCACCTTGTAATCCAAAACAAAGTGTGAACTGGCCATCGCAGGGGATGCGTAAAAGCTGCCAATGGAGTCAGCACGTTTTGTAGCATCGTACCTTTCTCTGAATGACTTTACCAGTAGATAGGTGATCAGCGGAATGTTATCCTTCTCATTGTAGGTTGGTAATATCACAGAGTACTTGAGCGCCGTCTTCCCCATCGTTGCGAGCTCCGTGACTGCCCTGTCCGAGACGAATAAGCCAACGCGACTAACACAGAGTCACACGCCTTTCGAGCCTATTCAATCAAACGAAACAAGTTACAAGGTGGTGCCAAAACCGGCGATCGAGTGCTATTCGGCACAGAAGCTATATTGCAGCTCAGAACTTATTGTCCCTATTCACCTCGACCCCGCTCCCTTACACTGCCTCCCAGCCGAGCCAGACAGGCCACAAAACAATGGGACGGGAAGCACGTAGTAACAAAAGTTACAGGGGTCCTTGTCCCTCCTGCTCCACAAGACCTGGCGACCGTTATGATTAGTTGCTGACAGCAGTCGTGACGCGGGAGTGATGACGCCCTCGGTAGGCAGACCACTACATCCTTGACGGGGAGTCGCCAAATTTCAGAGGGCGCGAACAATCCCTCATCACTATTCTGGTTGATTACAAAAAGCACGACAAGAACGTGGACATGGAGAAAGGGGGGGGGGAGGGGACCAAGAGGGCAAGAGTGACAAGAGGGTCACGGAATCCAGGGCACGGCAAAGGGAAGCACTACATTGTGCGCAAGCCTAGCACATAAAACACAAGAAAACACGAGAAACTCCCACGCAACGCTAAAAACACAACACTTGGAGGCGACAAGCACCGCCTCACGCGCCGCGCGAGGAAGCACGGGAACGCTTGCGGCCCATGGCACGGGTAAAGAATGCCGTGGCAAGAGAAGGCACACCAGCAGAGGAAGAAGCGGTCTTCCACAGTCCGCTGCGGCGGACAGCCCGCGCAAGACGTTATCCGCGTGAGCGACATGGGCGGCGAGAGAAACCTTTCGGCGCCTAGAGGCCAACAATTTGCCCACATGCATCCCTTTAGAGGCGGATGCCTGCTTGGCCAACTCATTCATTAAGCCATGGCGTGGCCGCAGAGAGCACCGAATTCCGTGACCGCAAATGGAATGAAGCGGATGTTGAGGTGACTCCTCACCCCCTCCAAGTACTTCTCAAACTTTGTCTTCTCAGCACGGCGGAGAGCGACGTCGGGAGATGGGGGGCTAGAAGCGACGAACAAACCGTATACCATGGCATCAAGATCAAAGTTTTGAGCGTCGGATACCGTGGTAGTGTAAGACACCCACATATGCAGTGAGACCGTTGTTGCCGTTGGGGAGTTGAACTAATATCGAGGGGTACGTGAGAACCTCGACGCCGACTCCGAGTGTGCCGCGAACCTCAGGCACGATTTGCGCAAGGGCCTTCACGAGCCAAGAGTGAGCGGTATGGACCGAAGCATCTCCGCCGCATCGATCCAGGTGATGAGCAAATGCAGTGGCACACGAGGCATCCGACATGTGAACACCCCTGATTCGAATGCACCCCGCATAGCTTGAACCGAGAGGAGGCAAGAAGCACAAGCGGCGGGGGTACGTAGGGTGGAGAGGATACGGGATGAGGGTAGACCGAAGATACAACAGACCGCGACGCGGAAGATGGCGTCGCAGTGCTCATGGAACTTGTCACGGAGCTCGCCTAGGCGGCCCGTTGTAGGCGGGTTCGAAGCTAAAAACGCAAGGGCGCCGCGGCCGGGACGAGATGCAAAACGCCTAGACTCCGGCGGAGCGCAGTTAAAAAGAGCGGCGAGGGCGAGGTTGGCGAAGCGAAGCAAGTTGACGCGATCACTGATGTCGGCTTGTAGCTTTGGAAAGATATCCGTGGTAAGCGCGAGAAGGGGTACGAGCGAGGGCAGGCTATCGAGGGACCGAGAATTGTGCTCGTTGTTTGACCGGACTTCGGTTACGCAGCCTGCCCGAGCCACCGTTGGGCGTTTCGGGGGGAGCATCGCTAGGGCTGCGGTTATGAGGGGCGCGGACTCGGTGAGAGCACGGGAACCGCATGCGGCGTCCAAGCGTGCCCACGCCGAAGCGAGCGCTAACGACCACATGGGGTCGTTGTTTTTACCGTCTTTGACCGGTGCACCAGGCCGGCGGGAAACCGTTGTGGTGATTGCGGTTGCTAGCCGTCCGTACATGGTCGGCTCCATCGGAACATCGTCGTGTGAATCCCCGCGCAAACGAGCTTCGTGCGCTAAAAGGAAACGGATGGCGGTGCCCACCGTCAAACCGGCCGCTCCGACGTGTGCCGCATCCGCCAAGGTAGCCAAGTCTCCAACACCCATGCCTCCAAAACGTATGGGAAGAGACATCTCGGAGCGAGTGTTGCGGAGTAGGCCAGCTGCGGGAAGTCCAAATATCTCAGCCGCCACATCAAGGGTGGCATTGTTAGAGCGCTCGAAGAAGGTCACGACGGTGTCACCGTAGCCCTCGCCCCTGCCAAGATCGCCGGGGGCCGTATGTCCGGGAAAAGTGGCGCCCGCCAGCGGCGCAACGGCGGCGGCCCCGGAGAGGGGTGCGCTCGTCACATGCTCTTTGGCACCTACCTCTACCTCTTGCGGTGGGCGCAAGTAACCCGGTAGCCGTGCTAAGCTTGGCACGGTAGGGGGCTAAGCGAAGTACCGGCAGCTGCGATCCGTGGGATCAACAGCTATCGGGAAGCCATGTTGTTAGCACTAGTATCCCGTTGCATAGTGCTTATGTACAAGGTAGCTACTTGTCATTATAGTACTTAGTGTTATGCTATTAGCAGTACTCTATTCCCTATTAGTGGCGGTCGGCCGGCCTTGCCGGTGCCTTCGCCGGCCGCCATCTCTCTCTTCCCACTTCTCTACTCACCACAGCCGGCCCCCTTGAGGGGCCGGCACGACGTCCGTGTAACTATGCGTTCCCAACTCTAACAGGTTATGGGCCCTCCACCAAGTTACACTAGAGAAGAGCGTGTGTAAAGCGCTCGGCGCCACGCTAGTCATACCTACTCCCACGTAAAAAAGAGTAGAGCGTGTGTAAAGCGCTCGGCGCCACGCTAGTAATTCATCGTCCCACCGACCCCACGCTTCGCCTTCGAGCTGGTTGTCCGCGACTGTCCTACCATCTCCCACGTAAAAAGGAGAAGAGCGTGTGTAAAGCGCCCGGCGCCACGTTCGCCCCACCCAGCTTTTAGTCTAAGGCTAGGGATCAAGTGAATTTTGTCGATGTTGATGGTAATGATATTTTGAAACGTCGATGTTGATAGTATTGATATCTTGGATTGTCGATGTTGATGGTGTTGATAGTTTGGGATGTTAACATCGATGGCAGTTTAAGCCGATATCATCGCCGATATATCGATATTTGGGACGATATATCGATACATCGGGCTTAGATAATCAATATTTTCCAATTGTTTTGATAATTGATGGCATCGATACTAGCACTACTACCATCGTGTCGATGACGATGTCGCAACCTATCACATCGATGGCACCATCAACTGGTGATGATGATACTATCGACGGTGCATCGATGGCTGATCCCTAGCCTTATTTTAGTCTCACCTAGCCTTCGACCGGATCTGGTTTTGAGACCGACCCGCGAAAATTCGGCCCGTGCGTACTTTAATTAGTACTGTTATTGTTTTTTCCCGAGGCAATGCCGCAACGCTCACCTTACTTAGCGAGGAGCTAAACTTTCCCACGGCGAAAGGTGGGAGTCAACACGAGCGCCCGTCTATGTTTTTGCGTGCCTACACGCCACAAACAACCTTGTTGGTTGTGCTTCTTCCTCGCCGGTCGCTCTCATGCGTCGGCTAATTCTCCCGTGGACAGTTTTTCCCGCTACATGTCAGAATAGTACATTACGCATTACATTTGGAACCGCTTCATATCGGCAACTCGCCGGTAGCGGCACATTCTTGTGAGCGCATGTCGCTACACCTACCCGGCTTGAGGCACACGCTAAAGCACTAAACCTTCGACCAAGATGGCACCTTCCTCAACGCAAGCTAGGACGACGTCAAGACCTCGGCTACCTTGAGGGGGGGTGTTAGCACTAGCAT
This sequence comes from Tetraselmis chui, assembly GCA_026401115.1. Lineage (NCBI taxonomy): Eukaryota > Viridiplantae > Chlorophyta > Chlorodendrophyceae > Chlorodendrales > Chlorodendraceae > Tetraselmis > Tetraselmis chui. The sequence continues at coordinate 59,798 of JAPMLY010000815.1, forward strand.
CCCGTTGCATAGTGCTTATGTACAAGGTAGCTACTTATCATTCTAGTACTTAGTGTTATGCTATTAGCGGTACTCTATTCCCTATTTGTGGCGGTCGGCCGGCCTTGCCGGTGCCTTCGCCGGCCGCCATCTCTCTCTTCCCACTTCTCTACTCACCACAGCCGGCCCCCTTGAGGGGCCGGCACGATCTCCGTGTAACTATGCGTTCCTAACTCTAACAATGTACGGAGGGTTTTGGAAAAGCATAATATCCGTACACCGGCACATGGATCAGTCCGATATGTCGTTTCCGCGACTTAATTCTCGCAGATATTGTTCCGACGAAGGGGCGGGGGCGGCGTTTGCGAAATGTTTTTTGCGAAGAAGGGTGAGGACGGAATAGAAGTGGGACGACGGTATTGGAGCAGGCGGCGGACAATTGTGAAGCAACGCTAGGGCACGGCGCTCGTTAGCAGTCGCCAACCATGTGGGTTTTAAGTCTCCCATGGGGGCGAGGCTCAAAGATACACAAGACGGAGGTGGGTCGCAGCCAGAGGAGCGGCACGGTTTGGCGGCGGAGGTCCTTAGGATCATCCGCCGCCGGAAAAACCCGGTACTCGGGTTTTTGGGAAAATATTCCCGTACCCACCATCTTTTGAGGAACGGTGACTCGATCCTTCCGTTCTACCAACCCCTCCCCTTGTCGGTACCCGGTTATCGACAAGCTGCCCTAAGCAATGTGCCTAAGGTTATCGTAACGGCACACTGCTCGGCGGCCCCCTACTAACAACGTAAACTGCCGGGGGAGGAATCAGATAGGTGATGGAAATAGACGGCGAAAGGACAGGGGATAGGAAAAAATCCGGCTCGGGGGCAAGAGAGCCAGCCGGACACCGTTTGCGGCCTTGTTATTTTCTGTTCCCAGGCCCCGCAGGAGGAGAGAAGACTAAGCTAGGTGGCGAGCTGCTACGGGAGGAGCAACTAATATCTCGGACGGGGAGGTGCAAGGATCGAGTAGGGACCTTCGACGACCTAAGCGAAGGGGTTTTTCGCATGTCTTCCCCCCCCCCAGCTCCGGCACGACCGGAGTCGCACATGAGCAGAGGCCATGCCGGTCCGACTCGACCGGCACCAATTGACCAGCCTAGCTGATTAGTGTCCCCGCCGCGCATGGAGCATGCCGCGTATCGTGGAGAATAGCGACATTTATTTCATAAATCATGCAAAAAGCAGTACATATAGAATCAGAAAATAATAAATACTTATTGTTTACGTGTATGTTTTAGGCGGTATCGCTACCGCCAATGGAGAGGTTTGGATTAGTGGTTCACGGTCTAGCCCCTGACAAATGAGTCCTATATAGGCACACCAAGGAGGGCTAATGGACAGCAGCCGGTCTCACCATGTACATGTTGTAAACAATTTAAAATTTCAAAACTACGGGCAAAGCGTCCGAAATCGCGGTTGCAATGTTGGTGGATACAAAGCGCAGTGTAAGAGTGACGGTGAGCTACTAAACCCGCTAGACGTCCCCCACATGCCTCGTACTTGCTTTAGTAGGCCATTTCGAACACGTCGCGAGCATAATGGAATATACCCAGTGCCCCCCCCCCCCCCCATTTTTATTTGCTTTAGTCCCTTCCGTGGAGACACGTACTCCCCGCATGATGTTATTGAAAGCATCACCGACACCTAGAAGGGAATTTAAGCTGTTTATGCGAATGGTCACAGTGAGGCGGACGGTAGCATACGCCGCCGGCATAGCATCGCCAATAGCAACGAGAGACCATCGTTAGAAATAGCGCAAACAATGGATTCGTTCGGGACGATCGCAACCAAGTTTTTGTATACCCGAGAGGTATAACTTTTTGTTTCGGATGATTGCACGTTGCTTCCATACACCAGTGATGCATTAGCGGTACCTTTGATATTACGAAACACTCGCTTGGCTTGCTCCCAATGCGCATGGCAAGGATTGGCCATGTATCTCTTGAGATGACTGGCAACCATGGTGATGTCTGGTCGGGTGCTCACAGAGGCGTACATCATACTTCAAATCATGTTGTGATAGGGCACCGACCCGGCACCGACCCGGGTTGCACCTGACCCATGCTGAGCAGTTGTGTGACGGATGTCTCGTCATCACACTTGCCCACAACATGTACCGCCATGGGTGAGATCGCTGGCTTGTTGTCCATCATGTTGAAGCGCTTTAGCATTTCGAGCACGTACTGTCGCATGCCAAGCTTGATTACGCCAGTGCCACGATCCCGCTCCGCCGTCATGCCAAGCAGCCACGAGACTAGACCAAGGTCTTGCACGTTGAGCCTCTTGCCAAGTGCCACCTTGAACTCTTGTATTAATCGGCCCGCTGCTCCGGCAATGATGTTGTCGTCCACATACATGGCTAGGATGCACAATTGGCATATCATTGGGCAGATGGAGATACACGGATCCACTTTGGAGTGTCAAAAGCCACACTCCTCTAGCCAGGCTGTGATAGTATTGTTCCAGTTTCTGGGAGCTTGCTTTAGGCCGTTGAGGGCATCTTGCAGCAGACACACAAGCGTTATCCCTTTGATGTCAGTACTCCGGAACCCTTCAGGTTGTCGCATGTATATTTCCTCGTTGATGTTGGCCTCCATGAATGCCGTCACTACATCCAACCGCTCCACCTCCAAGTCATGGAAAGCAGCCAACGCTATAGAACCACCCGAATAGGGATCACCCGCACAGTAGGATAAAAGGTCTCGTGATAGTCCACGCCATGCTCTTGAGTGAAGCCACGCGCCACTAGTCTAGCCTTATATCTTGCAATGATACCATTAGAGTCGCGCTTCATATTGAACACCCACTTCGAGTCCACTAGCTTTCTACTGGCATGACGGGGAACCAACTTCCATGTGTTGCGCGATACAAGTGAGTCATACTCAGTCGTGATGGCTGCTTCTTACTCCGTGGCTTGAGGACCTCGCAGCGCTTGTTTATACGACGCAGACTCGTGTACGACATGGCTTGGATTGATGGCTGCGGTGTTGCCAAAAATCCACCACTGACCCGGAGGACGCCTCGTCCGAAGGCTATACCTTTGTGCAGTTCTAGGCTGCTCCGTTGGTGTTGTCTCCCCCAAGTCCACATCCGGCTCGTCCTCAATCGACTGAACATGAAGATTATTCGACGCATGCTGCTGCGTCTTCCCCGCGGAAGAGCTGGGCTCCCCCCTCACCACTTCTGGCACCTCACGAGGAGCATCATCCACCAGCTGTGTCTCCCCCACGAATGTATCGGACTCCTCCCTAGATGCGCCAGGCTTATATGGAGCGTCATTGGAGGTGTTGTCATCCCCAGCCTCAGCATCTAGCATCTCACGTGCGGGACAACTCTCTCCCATGGAGATGATAGCATTCTCGTCAAACACCACATTCCGGCTGCTCACTACACGTCGAGTGGTGGGGTTATATACCAGCCATGCAAGAGACTCGGGTGCATAGCCCACAAACACGCCTTTTTACGCACGATCGTCCAGTTTGCGGCGCTGAGACTTGCCCACGTTAACGTAGGCCGGGCAGCCAAACACCCGCATGGAGCTCAAGTAAGCAGGTCGACCCATAAAAAGCTCATATGGCACACCACTTGCTCTATTGTTGCACACCCGATTGCGGATATGCACCGCCGCCGGCATAGCCAACGCCCAATAGGACTTCGGCAACCCAACATGCCGAATCATAGACTGTGCCATTGGAACTAAGGCGCCCCACCGTCGCTCGATCCGACCATGCTGCCAATGAGCGTAGGGGGCGGCGACCTTTAGGGCGATGTTGAGCTCGTCCAATAAGCTCCGAAATGCTGCGCCAAGAAACATACAACGTCGTTGTCGACCCGAAGTCGGCGAACGGTTTACCCCATGGAGCGAATGGTAGTCCGCATCCGGCGGAACGAAGAAATTACCTCGTCCTTGGAGCGCAAGGCATCATGCAGCTCGAAGCGGCTGCGGAAGTCAACTGCGCCGAAGTTGTAGCACCTCCCACCCAAGGAAGGAACTCTCATCGGGCCACAAAAATATACGCTTATTACCTCAAGCAATCCAACAGTTCGGTCCGCAGGAGCACGAGGAATATTTCGGACTTGGGACTTACACACAACATAAGTCTCACAGAATCCTAACTTCCCGTGTGATGCATAGCCCAAGCCTTCCACATAACATGTGAACAACTCCTCCAAATGAGGCTCCCCAATGTGACCGAGTCGGGAATGCCACATCCACATGCCCTTTGACGCCGGGGCCGCCGGAGCCGCAGTACGCGTTGGAAGAGCAATCGTCGCAGGCAGCCAGATCAGGCGGTGGGTTCGCTCCATGGGAATCTTAGCACCACCACCGTGAGATGCGTGAAGCTGAAGATGGTCCATAGGATCCGTGAGTATCACGTTGTGACCATGCTACGGCGCCTGAGTGAGGCTAAACATCCGATGATATGTCCAAGACGCACGACGGGACAGCTCGGGAACGTGAAGCACATGGCGCAACGTGGCACGAATTTTCGTACCGTCTACAATCGCCACAGTGATGTGGATAGTGCCAACTCCCACAGCAAAAGCACGGATGCCCTTCACCTACGGCCGGTCAGATAACGCACGTTAGGTCACGAAATCATAACGTTTGTTGATCATAAGCTTGTTGGCTCCACTATCGGCCAACCACATCCAAGTCTCCCCCTCATTCATCACCATGGCTCTTGCTTCTGAGAACGACCTACCAAGAATGGCGGTGATGTCTACTCTAGCAGAGAAAGCCACGGGAGAATCAAGACTTGAAGAATTGCCAATAGCAATCATGTCATGACACTCTGACCGGCAATGGGCTTTCTAGCCGCAACTAAAACAAATTCCGCGGAGGGATCGGGCGCCGCTAACTCTAACAACCACACCACGTGAGTTCCCATAGCCATGCATGGATGTTAGCTGCTTTTGAAGATCATGGACCTCGCGCTTTAAGGAATTAGTAGAGGTGTCACCGGAAAAGGCCGGAAAAGGTGCAGGGGGCGGTGCCTCCGTATGAGTCCGGCCATGACTCTCAATGTGCATGCCCTTTTGTCGAAGATCCCGCTTGTCGGCGTCCATACCCAAGTTGTGGACGTCCCATGTGTATGTCATGGAGTGGCACTCTTTACGCAGACCCGTAACCAAGTATATGATGACCCGTCGGTCGTCAACGTCCTCCCCCCCACGGGCCAGTTGGCGCTGAAATCGGACCAAACGGTTCAAATACTGGAGACATGTATCATCGTCCGCATGGGCCTTCTCCATATCTTGCAGCGGCTCAGCGAGACGGTAAATGCCATCGTCTTCATAGTGGTCAACCAGCGCAATCCACGCTTTGAGGCCGCTGTTCTTGTCAATCTCAGAGACATTCTCGATTATTGACATATTGTCCTCAAGAAGCACCAGAACCAAAGTAGAGTACAAGTCGAGGTGTTGCTGCGCGGTAGCGGCGTCGTAGATACGATCTACGAAAACGATGGGGACCTGCAGCCAAGCATGACAACGAACTTCAGCGCCCCCTTTTACACGAAATGCAACTGCAGCAATGTGTTGGTGGTACTCGAAAGAAGTCTCATCAATGTGCCAGCCCACCTCCGCAATAATGTGCCCCATGCCGCGAGCCCTGACTATTATTTCCATCTGAAAGGCGTATCCCTGGGAGCACACATCAGCTTCGTTAAAATAATAGCGGGGGCGATACTTGAGCGAACACAGGAACACTCTTCCATGGCTGTTGGCATTAGAGGGAAGAGCTAGAACTCATCCGATTGCGCAAACCTTTGATGTGACGTGTTTCATCAATTTGTCAAGGACGCTCTTACGGTACAGTCTGAAAGAGCCCGTGAGGTCAGATACCTGGGCAATCGTGTCCACACTCAAAAAACGTTTCGGGTTCTATCGAATCTCGGCCCCAAACAGAGGAACCCTTGGGTTTGCAAACAAGTTCGTCGTATTGGCTCGCACCCCAGGCTGAAGCAGAGTGGAAGCAACAAAGTTGGCACCACGGCTTGTCAGTTTGCGCATGAACCCCCAGCCATAGACACCACCCCCGCCTAGGTATCGGGTTCCAGTGACGATGTCACTGTCAGTCTCTTGCTGCTGTCTGAACACCATGGGCATGTAAAACCAGCCGTCAGTGGATGGATACCCAGGAAACTTGGGCGCATCAGTAAATACCGTCGCCCAGCTCACCTGATCATGTCGGGGATATACTTTGGCTGCGAACACAGCATGTGCGTCAGTCAGACGTCCCCTCAAATGCACTCTGAGAATGAGTCAAAATGTGAGCAAAGGCCAAACACATACATGATGGGACAAATCGGCGTCCATTATGATCACGAAGTCCCCCGACGCGAACTGCAGGCCGTGAACATAAACCGAGCCTATACATAACTAAATCGTCTCAGAAACTTTCACTCTTTCCCCTGTCACACCCAACTGCGCACGCTCGCTTGATTCCGTTTATCATAGGAACATGCTTCTTAGACTCAATGCGTACCTAGTCCCAACTTTCCTGCCCTCGGCCTCAGTAGCTGGCTCCATCACACCACCACAGCGAATGTTCAGTTGTCATCATGCAAACAGGGCACGCTGTGCAGTGGGAGGGCTGTCTACTGCATGGCTAAAGCAACCCAGTGAGGTGTGAGCTCGGAGAACAAGCATAATACGGTCGAGCAGCTGCAAAACAAGCGGTGGCACGCACGATGCGATCCTTCCCGTATGCGTTCTGAAGCTTCGCCACGACATCATGCGTCCCATCCGGGCTGTTGTCATCCACAATCACGATTTCGTAGTCCAGCCCACTGCAACAAAGGAGCACCTAGTGTCTTTATTGTCACTCGCGAGTCTCGGCACGACTCACCTTGTAATCCAAAACAAAGTGTAAACTGGCCATCGCAAGGGATGCGTAAAAGCTGCCAAGGCAGTCAACACGTTTTGTAGCATCGCACCTTTCTCTGAATGACTTTACCAGTAGATAGGTGATCAGCGGAATGTTATCCTTCTCATTGTAGGTTGGTAATATCACAGAGTACTTGGGCGCCGTCTTCCCCATCGTTGCGAGCTCCGTGACTGCCCTGTCCGAGTCGAATAAGCCAACGTGACAAACACATAGTCACACGCCTTTCGAGCCTATTCAACCAGACGAAACAAGTTACAAGGTGGTGCCAAAACCGGCGATCGAGTGCTATTCGACACAGAAGCTATATTGCATCTTGGAACTCGTTGCCCCTGTTCACCTCGATCCCGCTCCCTTACACTGCCTCCCAGCCGAGCCAGACAGGCCACAAAATAATGGGACGGGAAGCACGTAGTAACAAAAGTTACAGGGGTCCTTGTCCCTCCTGCTCCACAAGACCTGGTGACCGTTATGAATAGTTCATGATAGCAGTCGTCACGCGGTACCGTAGTGATGACGCCCTCGGTAGGCAGACCACTAAATCCTTGACGGGGAGTCGCCTAGTCTTCCTCCGTTCAGAGCGCGCGAACAATCCCGCATCACTATTCCAGTTGATTACAAAAATCACGACAAGAACGTGGACATGGAGAAAGGGGGGGGGGGGGGGGGGAACCAAGAGCAAGGGCAAGAGTGACAAGAGGGTCACGGAATCCAGGGCACGGCAAAGGGAAGCACTACATTGTGCGGAAACCTAGAAGATAAAATACAAGAGAGCACGAGAAACTCCCACGCAACGCTAAAAACGCAACACTTGGAGGCGACAAGCAGCGCCTCACGCGCCGCGCGAGGAAGCACGGGAACGCTTGCGGCCCATGGCACGGGTGAAGAATGCCGTGGCAAGAGAAGGCACACCAGCAGAGGAAGAAGCGGTCTCCTCACATTCCGTTGCGACATGGGCGGCGAGAGAAACCTTTCGGCGCCTAGAGGCCAACAATTTGCCCACATGCATCCCTTTAGAGGCGGATGCATGCTTGGCCAACTCATTCATTAAGCCGTGGCGTGGCCGCAGAGAGCACCGAATTCCGTGACCGCAAATGGAATGAAGCGGATGTTGAGGTGACTCCTCACCCCCTCCAAGTACTTCTCAAACTTTGTCTTCTCAGCACGGCGGAGAGCGACGTCGGGAGATGGGGGGCTAGAAGCGACGAACAAACCGTATACCATGGCATCAAGATCAAAGTTTTGAGCGTCGGATACCGTGGTGGTGTAAGACACCCACATATGCAGTGAGACCGTTGTTGCCGTTGGGGAGTTGAACTAATATCGAGGGGTCCGTGAGAACCTCGACGCCGACCCCGAGTGTGCCGCGAACCTCAGGCACGATTTGCGCAAGGGCCTTCACGAGCCAAGAGGGAGCGGTATGGACCGAAGCATCTCCGCCGCATCGATCCAGGTGATGAGCAAATGCAGTGGCACACGAGGCATCCGACATGTGAACACCCGCCGATTCGAATGCACCCCGTATAGCTTGAACCGAGAGGAGGCAAGAAGCACAAGCGGCGGGGGTACGTAGGGTGGAGAGGATACGGGATGAGGGTAGACCGAAGATACAACAGACCGCGACGTGGAAGATGGCGTGGCAGTGCTCAGGGAACTTGTCACGGAGCTCGCCTAGGCGGCCCGTTGTAGGCGGGTCCGAAGCTAAAAACGCAATGGCGCCGCGGCCGGGACGAGATGCAAAACGCCTAGACTCCGGCGGAGCGCAGTTAAAAAGAGCGGCGAGGGCGAGGTTGGCGAAGCGAAGCAAGTTGACGCGATCACTGATGTCGGCTTGTAGCTTTGGAAAGATATCCGTGGCAAGCGCGGGAAGGGGTACGAGCGAGGGCAGGCTATCGAGGGACCGAGTATTGTGCTCGTTGTTTGACCGGACTTCGGTTACGCACCCTGCCCGAGCCACCGTCGGGCGTTTCGGGGAGAGCATCGCTAGGGCTGCGGTTATGAGGGGCTCGGACTCGGTGAGAGCATGGGAACCGCATGCGGCGTCCAAGCGTGCCCACGCCGAAGCGAGCGCTAACGACCACATGGGGTCGTTGTTTTTACCGTCTCTGACCGGTGCACCAGGCCGGCGGGAAACCGTTGTGGTGATTGCGGTCGCTAGCCGTCCGTACATGGTCGGCTCCATCGGAACATCGTCGTGCGAATCCCCGCGCAAACGAGCTTCGTGCGATGTAAGGAAACGGGTGGCGGTGCCCACCGTCAAACCGGCCGCTCCGACGTGTGCCGCATCCGCCAAGGTAGCCAAGTCTCCAACACCCATGCCTCCAAAACGTATGGGAAGAGACATCTCGGAGCGAGTGTTGCGGAGTAGGCCAGCTGCGGGAAGTCCAGATATTTCAGCCGCCACATCAAGGGTGGCATTGTTAGAGCGCTCGAGGAAGGTCACGACGGTGTCACCGTAGCCCTCGCCCCTGCCAAGACCGCCGGGGGCCGTATGTACGGGCAAAGTGGCGCCCGCCAGCGGCGCAGCGGCGGCGGCCCCGGAGAGGGGTGCGCTCACAGGCCCGTCGGCACCTACCTCTACCTCCACGCGGTGGGCGGAAGTAACCCGGTAGCCGTGCTAGGCTTGGCACGGTAGGGGGCTAAGCGAGGTAACGGTAGCTGCGATCCGCGGGATCAAGAGCTATCGGAAAGCCATGTACGGAGGGTTTTGGAAAAGTATAATATCCGTATACCGGCACATGGATCAGTCCGATATGTCTTTTCCGCGACTAAATTCTCGCAGATACTGTTCCGACGAAGGGGCGAGGGCGGTGTTTGCAAAATGTTTTTTGCGAAGAAGGGTGAGGACGGATTAGCGGTGGGACGACGGTATTGGAGCTGGCGGCGGACAATTGTGAAGCAACATAAGGGCACGGCGCTCGTTAGCAGTCGCCAACCATGTGGGTTTTAAGTCTCCCCTGGGGGCGAGGCTCAAAGATACACAAGACGGAGGTGGGTCGCAGTCGGAGGAGCGGCACGGTCTGGCGGCGGAGGTCCTAAGGATCATCCGCCGCCGGAAAAACCCGGTACTCGGGTTTTTGGGAAAATATTCCCGTACCCACCATCTTTTGAGGAACGGCGACTCGATCCTTCCGTTTTACCAACCCCTCCCCTTGTCGGTACCCGGTTATCGACAAGCTGCCTCAAGCAGTGTGCCTAGGGTCATTGTAACGGCACACTTCTCGTAAAGGCGGCCCCCTAACAACATAAACCACCGAGGGTACGGACGGCCACAACGCAATCAGATAGGTGATGGAAACAGACGGCGAAAGGACAAGGGACAAGAGAAAATCCGGCTCGGGGGCAAGAGAGCCAGCCGGACACCGTTTGCGGCCGAGTTATTTTCTGTTCCTAGGCCCCGCAGGAGGAGAGAAGACTAAGCTAGGTGGCGAGCTGCGACGGTAGGAGCAACTAATATCTCGGACGGGAAGGTGCAAGGATCGAGTAGAGACCTTCGACGACATAAGCGAAGGGGGTTTTCGCCCGCCTTCCCCCCCCAGCTCCGGCACGACCGGAGTCGGACATGAGCAGAGGTGAGGCATGACCGACTCGACCGGCACCAATTGACCAGCATAGCTGATTAGCGTCCCCGCCGCGCCCGGAGCATGCCGCGTATCGTGGAGAATAGCGACATTTATTTCATAATGTATGCAAAAAGAAGTACATATAAAATCAGAAAATAATAAATACTTATTGTTTACGTGTATGTTTTAGGCGGTATCGCTACTGCCAATGGAGAGGTTTGGATTAGTGGTTCACGGTCTAGCCCCTGACAAATGAGTCCTACATAGGCACACCAGGGAGGGCCCATGGACGGTAGCCGGTTTCACCATGTACATGTTGTAAACAATTTCAAATTTCAAAAATACGGGCAAAGTGTCCGAAACCGCGGTTGCAATGTTGGTGGATACAAAGCGCAGTGTGAGAGTGACGGTGAGCTACTAAACCCGTTAGACGTCCCCCACATGCCCATGTACTTGCTTTAGTAGGCCATTCGAACATGTTGCGAGCATAATGGGATATACCCAGTGCCCCCCCCCCCCCCCCCCCCCATTTTTATTTGCTTTAGTCCCGTGGAGACACGTACTCCCCGCATGATGTTATTGAAAGCATCACCGACACCTAGAAGGGAATTTAAGTTGTTTATGCGAATGGTCACTGCGAGGCGGACGGTAGCATACGCCACCGGCATAGCATCGCCAATAGCAACGAGAGACCATCGTTAGAAAAAGCGCAAACAATGGATTCGTTCGGGACGATGGCAGCCAAGTTTTGGAATACCCGAGAGGTATAACTTTTTGTTTCGGATGATTGCACGCTGCTTCCATACACCATTGATGCATTAGCGGTACCTTTGATATTACGAAACACTCGCTTGGCATGCTCCCAATGCGCATGGCAAGGATTGGCCATGTATCTCTTGAGATGACTGACAACCATGGTGATGTTTGGTCGGGTGCTCACATAGGCGTACATCATGCTTCAAATCATGCTCTGATAGAGCACCGAGCCGGGATGCAGTTGTGTGACGAATGTCGTGCCCACAGCATGTACCGCCATAGGTGAGCTCGTTGGCTTGTTATCCATCATGTTGAAGCGCTTTAGCATTTCGAGCACGTACTGTCGCATGCCAAGCTTGATTACGCCGGTACCACGATCCCGCTCCGCCGTCATGCCAAGCAGCCAAGAGACTAGACCAAGGTCTTGCACGTTGAACCTCTTGCCAAGTGTCACCTTGAACTCTTGTATTAATCGGCCCGCTACTCCGGCAATGATGTTGTCGTCCACATACATGGCTAGGATGCACAATTGGCATGCTTTTGGGCAGATGGAGATACACGGATCCACTTTGGAGTGTCAAAAGCCACACTCCTCTAGCCAGGCTGTGATATTCTTGTTCCATTTTCTGGGAGCTTGCTTTAGGCCGTGGAGGGTGTCTTGCAGCAGACACACAAGCGTTATCCCTTTGATGTCAGTACTCCGGAACCCTTCAGGTTGTCGCATGTATATTTCCTCGTTGATGTTGGCCTCCACGAATGCCGTCACTACAATACTACATCCAACCGCTCCACCTCCAAGTCATGGAAAGCAGCCAACGCTATAGAACCACCCGAATAGGGATCACCCACACAGTAGGATAAAAGGTCTCGTGATAGTCCACGCCATGCTCTTGAGTGAAGCCACGCGCCACTAGTCTAGCCTTATACCTTGCAATGTTACCATCAGAGTCGCGCTTCATCTTGAACACCCACTTCGAGTCCACTAGCTTTCTACTTGCAAGACGAGGAACCAACTTCCATGTGTTGCGCGATACAAGTGAGTCATACTCAGTCGTGATGGCTGCTTCTTACTCCGTGGCTTGAGGACCTCGCAGCGCTTGTTTATACGACGCAGACTCGTGTACGACATGGCTTGGATTGATGGCTGCGGTGTTGCCAAAAATCCACCACTGACCCGGAGGACGCCTCGTCCGAAGACTATACCTTTGTGCAGTTCTATGCTGCTCCGTTGGTGTTGTCTCCCCCGAGTCCACATCCGGCTCGTCCTCAATCGACTGAACATGAAGATTATTCGACGCATGCTACTGCGTCTCCCCCGCGGAAGAGTTGGGCTCCCCCCTCGCCACTTCTTGCGCCTCACGAGGAGCCTCATCCACCGGCTATGTCTCCCCCACGAATATGTCGGACTCCCCCCTAGATGCGCCAGGCTCATCTGGAGCGTCATTGGAGGTGTTGTCATCCCCAGCCTCAGCATCTAGCATCTCACGTGCGGGACTGTTAATCCATGTACACACGGAATGGCATGAAGGGGGATAGAACCGCAGCTTCCCGGAACGGAGGTGTACGCCTTATCCAAGTACCGCCAAAAGTCGGTACCCGATGGGAACATATTGTGTATATGAACCCATCGCATTGCATCGCGACTGAGCGGCGAACACCTATAGCGAACGCCTATAGGTGGAGGGCCAAGACTCCCCCGGAGTCTAGCGTACATATGTGTCCATTAGTAGTCCTACGGAGGGATATGTAAGCACTCCCCCTTATTGGACATACTCCGGCCGGTGCCCTAGTAAACCCCGCGTAAACGCGGAGGGCCCATAACCTGTTAATCCATGTACACACGGAATGGCATGAAGGGGGATAGAACCGCAGCTTCCCGGAACGGCGTTGTACGCCTTATCCAAGTACCGCCAAAAGTCTGTACCCAATAGGAACATATTGTGTATATGAACCCATCGCATCGCATCGCGACGGAGCGGCGAACACCTATAGCGAACACCTATAGGTGGAGGGCCAAGACGTCCCCGGAGTCTAGCGTACAGATGTGTCCATTAGTAGTCCTACGGAGGGATATGTAAACATGGAGCTCTCTCCCATGGAGATGATAGCATTCTCGTCAAACACCGCATTCCGGCCGCTCACTACACGTCGAGTGGTGGGGTTATATACCAGCCATGCAGTAGACTCGGGTGCATAGCCCACAAACACGCCTTTCCACGCACGATCGTCCAGTTTGCGGCGCTGAGACTTGCCCACGTTAACGTAGGCCGGGCAGCCAAACACCCGCATGGAGCTCAAGTAAGTAGGTCGACCCGTAACAAGCTCATATGGAACACCACCTGCTCTATTGTTGCACACCCGATTGCGGATATGCACCGCCGCCGGCATAGCCAACGCCCAATAGGACTTCGGTAGCCCAACATGCCGAATCATAGACTGTGCCATTGGAACCAAGGCGCCCCACCGTCGCTCGATCCGACCATGCTGCCAATGAGCGTAGGGGGCGGCGACCTCTAGGGCGATGTTGAGCTCGTCCAATAAGCTCCGAAATGCTGCGCCAAGAAACATACAACGTCGTTGTCGACCCGAAGTCGGCGAACGGTTTACCCCATGGAGCGAATGGTAGTCCGCATCCGGCTGAACGAAGAAGTAGCCTCGTCCTTGGAGCACAAGGCATCATGCAGCTCGAAGCGGCTGCGGAAGTCAACTGCGCCGAAGTTGTAGCGCCTCCCACCCAAGGAAGGAACTCTCATCGGGCCAAAAAAATATACACTTATCACCTCAAGCAATCCAACAGCTCGGTCCGCAGGAGCACGAGGAATATTGCGGACTTGGGACGTGCAAGTCAGGAATGCCACATCCACTTGCCCTTTGACGCCGGGGCCGCCGAAGCCGCAGTATGCGTTGGAAGAGCAATCGTCGCAGGCAGCCAGGAGGTGGGCTCGCTCCATGGGAATCTTAGCACCGCCACCGTGAGATGCGTAAAGCTGAAGATGGTCCGTAGGGTCCGTGAGTACCACGCTATGACCATGCTACGGGGCCTGAGTGTGGCTAAAGATCCGATGATATGTCCAAGACGCACGACGGGACAGCTCGGGAACGTGAAGCACATGGCGCAACGTGGCATGAGTTTTCGCCACAGTGATGCGGATAGTGCCAACTCCCACAGCAAAAGCACGGATGCCCTTCACCCACAGCCGGTCAGATAGCGCACGTTAGGTCACGAAGTCATAACGTTTGTTGATCATATGCTGGTTGGCTCCACTATCGGCCAACCACATCCAAGTCTCCCCCTCATTCATCACCATAGCTCTTGCTTCAAAGAAGGACCTACCAATACTGGCGGTGATGTCTACTCTAGCAGAGAAAGCCACGGGAGAATCATGACTCGAAGAATTGCCAATAGCAATCATGTCATGGCACTCTGACCGGCAATGGGCTTTCGAGCCGCAACTAAAACAAATTCCGCGGAGGGGTCGGGCGCCGCTAACTCTAACAACCACACCACGTGAGTTTCCATAGCCATGCATGAATGTTAGATGCTTTTGAAGATCATGGACCTCGCGCTTTAAGTAATCGGTAGAGGTGTCACCGGAAAAGGCCGGAAATGCTGCATGGCGCGGTGCCTCCGTATGAGTCCGGCCATGACTCTCAAAAATTTGAAATTTGAAATTGTTTACAACAATACCAGTAAGAACCGGATGCTGTCTCTGGGCCCCCCCTTTTGCTATGCTCAACTTGTTGTTGGACTTCTAAGCGTGAGGTAGACCGTGAACCACTAATCCCAACCTCTCCAATGGCAGTAACGATACCGTCTAAAACATACCCGTATCCAGGTATTTATAATTTTCTGATCTATACGTTTTTTTTTTTTGGATACAGTATGAAAAATAAAATGTCGCTAATCTCCACGTTACGCGGCCTGCTCCAGCCGCTGCGGGGTCGCTGATCAGCAAGGCTGTCCAACTTGAGCTGATCGAGGCGAACCTGCCTGACCTCGGCTCCCGTGCGACTCCGGTCGTGCCGGAGCTTGGGGGGAAAGGCAGGTGAAAAACCCCCCTCGCATAGGTCGTCGTCGGTCTCGCCTCGATCCGTGCTCAACCCCGCCCGAGGTATTAGCCGCTCCTCCCGACGCAGCTCGCCACCTAGCCGAGTCTTCTCTCCTCCTTCGGGGGCTGAGAAGAGAAAAGAACTAGGCTGCAGACGGTGTCCGGCTGGCTCTCCTGCCCCCGAGCCAGATTTTCTCCTGTCCCCTGTCCTTTTCCCGTCTGTTTCCAACACCTATCTGATCGCGCTGTGGCCGTCCGTACCCTCCCCCGGTGGTTTACGTTGTTAGGGGGCCGCCTTTACGAGTAGTGTGCCGTTACGATAACCCTAGGCACACTGCCTGAGGCAGCCTATGCATCAGGCCTCGCCCCCAGGGGAGACTATTGAAGGTTGGAGCGTAGAAAGGATGGTTACAGTGCTTTGAGCTCCATTCTTATATCCTCTAGAACCACACATACTAAAATAAATAATATTGCGGTTATCTCCAAAAACGCTTCTTGGACCGTTAGATCTATTATCCAACGGTCACAATTCAATCTAGCGTCAAATAATAGCTACTATATCGCATTTAATACCGATTTCTTCAGTACAGTGATGTAGCGACATACAACTGCTCTCGACACTCCCCCTCGCTACTCACTACCACTTCCCATGATTGCTTTGGTGAGTTGCCCATGCTTGTCCGCAGCGAGAGGCTTGGTTAGTGCATCCGCGAGCATCACCTCTGTCGGACAATACTTCACCACAATCTCGCCGCTCTCCTGCTTCTCACGACAGAAGTGCATCTTCACGTCGATGTGCTTGCTGCGCCCCGTCGTCATGGTGTTTTTGCAGAGGGCGATGCAGCTCTGGTTGTCCTCGTGCAGAACAGTCCCGGAGGCCTGAGGTTGTCCCATCTGCTCCAAGAGTTGCCTCAGAAATAGGGCCTCCTGTGCTGCTGCTGTGAGCGCCATGTACTCCGCCTCCGCAGTGGACAATGCCACCGTCTGTTGGCGTTGGCTCTTCCAGCTGATTGCCGCACCGTTGAGCATGAACACAAAACCAGTTCGAGAGCGTCGGCCATCAGAATCGCCTGCGTAGTCTGCATCGGCATAGCCCTCCAAGGCTACCGACACTCGCCCACCACCGTACACCAGTTTGCGATCCGATGTCCCTTTCAGGTATCGCAGCACCCTCTTGCCCTGCTCCCAGTGCACCATTGACGCTTTCGCCATGTGTCGGCTCAGGTAGCTGACTGCCATGGTGATGTCTGGCCTGGTGCTCACCGAGGCATATAGCAGACTGCCAATCAAACTCTGGTATGGTAGTGACGCAGCTGAGCCACTGTCGTCTGTGTGCTCTGCCATAGAGCCAAGTGCCATTGGTGTGCTCACGGGTTTAGCGTCCAACATGTTGAACCTCTCCAGCATGTCTAAGATGTATTGACGCTGACCCAACTTAACCACTCGCGCAGCACGATCACGCTCCACCGTCATTCCCAGAAGCCATGCAACTGGTCCCAAGTCCTGCACACTGAACCTTTGACCAAATGCCCGCTTAAAGCTGACGATGAAGGTTCCACCAGGACCGGCCAAGATGCAGTCGTCAACGTACAAGGCCAAGATGTAGAGACGCGTGCCGCTGCCATGGACGAAGATGCAGGGGTCTACCTTGGACTGGCGGAAACCGTACTCCACGAGCCAAGTGGTGATGGTCTTGTTCCAGTAGCGTGGGGCTTGCTTCAAGCCATACAGTGCTCTCATAAGCAGACAGACTTGCTCTTGGCCGTTCTCATCCGTCGGCCTCCTGTAACCCTCAGGCTGTCGCATGTAGATGGTCTCAGAGAGGTCAGCCTCCAGAAAGGCTGTATTGACATCGAGTTGTTCTATCTCCCAGTCATAGTGTGCAGCGAGAGCCATAATGACCCGGAGCGCAGCAACTTTTACAGTCGGAGCAAAAGTCTCGTCGTAGTCAACGCCATGCTCTTGGGTGAAGCCCCGCGCCACAAGCCTGGCCTTATATCTAGCAATGCTGCCATCAGGGTTGCGTTTGAGCTTGAACACCCACTTAGAGTCCACCAACTTACGACCCGCAGGTCGAGGAACCAGCTTCCAGGTCTTTCGAGTCATCAATGACTCATACTCGCTGTCAATAGCCGCTTGCCAGTGCTTGGCGTCCGGACTGCGCAGAGCTTGCTTATATGATGTTGGCTCGAGAGGCTGGTGAGGCTTTGCCATGTTGGCGGCAACATCATCACCACGACTGTTGGCCATCCACCACTGCCCCGGAGGTCGAGAGTGCCGGGTGCTGCGCCTCGGAGCAACGCCATCGCCAGGAACAAGCTCCCCCGACTCCTGACTCCCGCTCTCTTGGTCACCAGGCACAGTATCATGCTCCCCATGCTCTTGACTCCCGCTCTCTGTGTCGTCTGGCTCAACAACGTCTTCGTCTGTATCCGCGTGCTCCCCCGAATTCTGAAACCCAGAAGAAGTAATGAACGACGGGAGTTCGTCATCATCCGGCGCTGGCTTCGAGACAGCCGACGACTCCTCCCCCATGCTGACGGACCTAGTGAATTTCGACTCATCAAACACCACGTTCCGACTGCGCTCCACACGACGTGTGCGAGGGTTATACACCAACCACCGCATAGCCCACGAAGATGCCCTTCCACGCCCGGTCATCAAGTTTTCGACGGCGGGACTTGTCAACATGGACATATGCCGGGCAGCCGAAGACGCGGAGGTGGCTTAGGTCAACAGAACGACCAGTGACCAGCTCGAAGGGCACTCCACCAGCAGCCTCACAGAAAACACGATTGCGGACGTACACCGCAGCGTTCATGGCTAGACTCCAAAAAGAACGATCAAGGCCCGCTGTGTGAAGCATGGACTTGGCAGCCGGCACCAAAGTCCCCCACTGTCGCTCCATGCGACCGTGTTGCCAGTGCGAGTACGGAGCAGAAAAGTCGTGCGACACGCCGTGGTCATCAAGCACAGCCATAAAATCGCGACCCATGAAGACGGAGTCGTTGTCAAGGCGCACGTGCTCAATCTTGTGACCCAAAGCCCGGACAGTAGCCAGAAACCGCCGAAACGACTGCGGAGCCTCATCCTTGGTTCTCAGCACGTCATGCAGGACGAAGCGAGACTTGAAGTCCGTAACGGCGAGGCTGTAGTAGCAGCCACCCAAAGAAGCCACGCCCATAGGACCGCAGAAGTCTACGCCGACCTTCTGAAAGACACGGTCAGGGTCCGCACACGGCGCACGCGAGATACGCGCCACACGAGACTTGCACAAGGCGCAGGTCTCACAGAAGCAAAGGCGGTCCGACTTACTGACCTGCACACCGGAGGTACCCAACTGCACAAGTCGATCCATACAGGACTCCCCCAAATGACCAAGACGCAGATGCCACAGAAATTTGGAGGGTCGCGCCATCGCCGGCGAGGCAGAGACAGACGGAACAACCGAAGTAGGGAGCCAAACAAGACCATGGGCACGGTGAAGGGGAATAGTGACACCACCACCATGCTGTGCATGGGCGCAAAGTACGTCGCACGGGTCCTCGAAGACAGTGCGATGCCCACGCTGCCGCGCCTGGGAGACACTAAACAGACGCTGATGGCTGGACGATGCTCGAGCCGCCAGATCCGGTACATAGAAGACATCGTGCAGCGTGATCGGGACAGCGTCGCTGTCCTTGGAGCGCAGCGTGACACGGACGCTCCCCACACCTTTGGCATAGGCACTGATACCTTTCACCCAAATCGGAGAAATCGGGCGATAGGCCTGGAAATCTCTCAAGACGCTGGTCATGTGATGGCTAGCGCCGCTGTCAACGAGCCACAGCCCAGGCTCCACATCGTGCAGGTACGGAGGCACCTTGACAGTGGCCGCCAGAAAGCCATCACTATCAGGAATCGAGGTCGACATGTTAGCGGGGAAAGCAACATACCCGCCGAACGGTGTTGCATCGGCAGTGTTCACCCGGGGTGGCCGTTTCACCCGACAGTCCTGACGCCGGTGGCCGCGTTGACCGCACGTAAAGCAAGTACCCCTGAAAGTTGGTCGCCCTCCGTTGCCTCTGTTACTGCTCGCTCCGCTCTCTCCGTGGACACCCTTCAGGGACGCCACCTCTCGCTGCAAGTTTTGCAGCATTGTCCGCAAGTTGTCATCATCAGACACTGCAGGGAAAGCAGTCTTTCCGGGCTCCGACTCCTGCGCCTCTGCCAAGCGACGTTCGATGCGCACCCCAGTGGTAGCGAGAAGATTCTCAACGAAGTCCAGTGTCAAACTCGAGTCGCGCTCATTCAGAGCATCTGTCATGGTAGAATACTCAGGCCGCAGGCCCCTGACGACATTCATGACGATACGCCGATCCGGGACCACCTCGTCGACTCGAGCAAGCTGCGCCTGAACGTCGAGAAGACGAGTGAAGAAGTCCACACAAGTTTCCTCTTGACGTTGCTTCTCGTCCAGAGCATCCAGTAGATCCCCGCGCCGGTGAATGCCGTCGTGCTCGAATCGACGCAGCAAAGCTTGCCAAGCATGAAAGCCAGCTGCCTTGCTCTTCCGATCGACCTTCCGGATGATGTGCAACGTAGTCTCGGGTAAAGCTAACACCAACAAGCTGTAGAGCTTCTTCTGCTGAGCAGCATCGTCCTCGCCTTCGGAATCCAGAGCAGCGTCACAGCCCACCGCATCCACGAATGCTGTGAACCGGGTTCGGAACAAGGGAAAGTCCGCGGCTTTGCCGGAAAAAACAGGGACCTTCACACTCTCAGCCATGGAGCGAGACGCCAGCAGACAACGAACTGGGGGTCAAAAGAACAACAAAGATAATAAATCTTTGCCCACCAACCTCACTGGGATCAACCTCCCCAACACAAGGAAACAGACGGCACAGTAGAAGCCGGCTCGAGCTTGGCGCGTGCGTCGAAAGGAGATGAACAAGGTTCCGGTAGAGCAAGATCAAGTGAAGACGACCCAATTACCCCCAAACAGGTATCAAGTAACAAGAAGAACAGTCTCCACGAGCTCGACAAGTCTCCGACAACAGACGAATAAGGTTCCGACACGTCCCGACCACACGCAGGTTTGCCAAGCACCACAACGCAGGTAACGGGTAACACGGCAACACTCGTCACGCGCTCAACAGGAACGTCGACAGCTGATACAGCACGTTCCGACACGTCTCGACGAAGCGTAAGTGGTCTAGGCAACCACCACGCAAGTAACAGGCAACGCGGTAACAGTCGCCAAGAGCTCGACAGGTCGGTCGACAACGGATAATCAGGTCCCGATACGTCGCAAACAAGCTCACGCAGTCCAACGACGACCACGAAAATAACAGGGGATATGGAACAGTCCCCACAACTCGAAAGATCCGCCGACAACGGGAAAAATTCAGGTTCCGACACGCCGCGAACGAGGTCAGGCGATCCAAAACACCACCACGAAGCACAACAGGCGACACGGAAAAATCCCAGCAATCTTGTCAAGTCCGTCGACAGCAAGTCGACCCAGTGGTAACGCTAGCGACAGGATAGAAGAAATAATACAGTCCACACGCTCGTTCACACTTCCGCAGACCAACGGTATCACCAACGATATCAGGCAACACACGTCGCAGCAACCCAAGCTGTACTCACCACCAGAATATGGAGGCCACAGCTTCCGTATAACAGTACGGACTCGATCCTTCAGCCCAGCTCCAACACACAAATTGAAGTCGAAGCGCCGACAAACTTGTAATCCAGTAGCTCCTCGTTAACAAACTTCCCGACTTGGTAGTAGTAGAAGAAGCACTGCTGACGTAGCAGAAGTACAACTGCAGAAATGTAGTACAAGTACTGCTGTAGTGCTGCTGTAGTAGTAGAAGTGGAAGTAGAAGTACTGCTGACTCAGCAGGGGTAACGAGGTGCGTGGGAGTACTGGGGAGGGCCCATAACCTATTGAAGGTTGGAGCGTAGAAAGGATGGTTATAGTGCTTTGAGCTCCATTCTTATATCCTCTAGAACCACACATACTAAAATAAATAATATTGCGGTTATCTCCAAAAACGCTTCTTGGACCGTTAGATCTATTATCCAACGGTCACAATTCAATCTAACGTCAAATAATAGCTACTATATCGCATTTAATACCGATTTCTTCAGTACAGTGATGTAGCGACATACAACTGCTCTCGACAGAGACCTAAGGCTCTCGCCAGGCTGGCGACTGCTAGCGAGCGTTGTCCCTAGCGCTGCTTCCCAGTTGTCCGCCGCCAGCTCCAACACCCTCGTCCCTCCGCTGATCCGTCCGTACCCCTCTTCGCCAAAAAATATTTCGCAAACGCCGCCCCCGCCCCTTCGTCGGGAGAGTACCTCCGAGTATTTAGTCGCGAAAAAGACATATCGGACTGGCCGAGCGGGAGATCCCTGTGCCGGTGTACGGATATTATCTTTTTCCAAAATCCTCCGTACATGGCTTCCCGACAGCTGTTGATCCCGCGGATCGCAGCTGCCGGTACCTCGTTCAGCCCCCTACCGTGCCAGGCCTGGCACGGCTATGGGGTTACCAGCGCCCACCGCGTGGAGGTAGAGGTAGGTGCCGACGGGCCTGCGAGCGCACCCCTCTCCGGGGCCGCCGCCGCTGCGCCGCCGGCGGGCGCCATGACTCTCAATATGCATGCCCTTCTGTCGAAGATCCCGCTTGTCGGCGTCCATACTCATGTTGTGGACGCCCCATGTGTATGTCATTGAGTGGCACTCTTTACGCAGACCCTTAACCAAGTACATGATGACCCCGTCGGTCGTGAACGTCCTCCCCCCCACGGGCTAGTTGGCGCTGAAATCGGACCAAACGGTTCAAATACTTGAGACATGTATCAACGTCCGCATGGGCCTTCTCCATATCTTGCAGCGGCTCAGCGAGACGGTAGATGCCATTGTCTTCATAGCGGTCAACCACCGCAATCCACGCTTTGAGGCCGCTGTTCTTGTCAATCTCAGAGACATTCTCGATTAATGACAGATTGTCCTCAAGAAGCGCAAGAACCAAAGTAGAGTACAAGTCGAGGTGTTGCTGCGCGGTAGCGGCGTCGTTCTCGAGTAGCGCCGGTGCCCATCTTTGCAACAGTCCGAAAGCGCGAAACCTCTTCTTCCTGACATCAAAGCCTCTCGTTTCTCCAGCGAACTTGGGAAGTTTGACAAGATGGATAGCATATCTCGAAAACTCTTGAAAGTACCGAAAATTCGACGGGAAATAGTCACCAAACAATGCCCGGGAGGCCTTTAGAGGGACGGTCAAGGTCCGGTCAACGGAGCTTCAATAAGAACGTGACAAGGCGCCGACCGAAAGACCACGTCAAGGCGCTGACCGCTTAACTTCTAGAGTCTACACAGCCAAAGCAGACGGAAACCGGTTTCACGAGGTTGTCGGGGTTCGCTGTACAAATGTATAGTACAATGAGCAGGATCCTTCACCAACGGAAAGCCAAAAATCCAAGGGGGCGAAAATGAACGATGACCGAGAGAAAAATCCTGACGAGATGTGCTTCCCGACTCAAAACAACGTAGGCAAGCGGACTATAGCCGTGGAAGGCCAGCTGAACGACGTCGTATACATGTGATAGTACACTATTGCAAGATGCCTCACCGACTCCCACTCAAACAACCCAGCGACGCGAGGAAAGACGCCTAATACCCAGATATTGGGCCATGTAATAGGGAAAACGAAGGCGAAGGCTGAAGCCAAAGCACATGCGATTGAACAAGCGTTGTTCAAGCGAGTGAAACGGTCGATGGTTTCTAGACTCCAAGCAACGCGGAAAAGTCACTACCATCCCGATTTTGAAGGCAAACCACCCAACAAATATAGTCAGCCGCTTTTGCGACCCAACCACACATGAAGATCGTGTAGCATCACATAAGCCCAAGACTCACGCCGGAAAGAAGCTCAAGGTAACGGTTCCCGTCAAGCGTGTCGACTCCAACCGAGAGCAAAAGGAGGGCCCATAACGTGACAAAGTTGATGGTTGATACATAATGATTACACGCTCTACAAGACACTGAAGGTTAGTTTACCTTCAACAATGTCTCATCCTTGCCTATCACATGACACCTTCCGCGTCCCAATTATGACACGCGCCCACCACATGGTGAGCACACGCCAACCATTATTATGAGCCCTTAGATCATATCTAACGCTTGGCGACCTACCACTATCGGCACCCACATATATTGCATTGTTGAATGTCTTATCATCTAGATATGATGAGTCACATTTGTCCTATCACTGCAACACTCGTATAATGGCGGATATTAATATTGCTCAATAGCAACTTGATTAACATATTAAATAATGTTGTTCAACAAGAGGTTCACAATATGATCTAATAATGTAATCCTCATCCGAGGCTCGAAACTCACTTTAGACGCCGTATGTAGTAGACGGCTTGTTCATTCGATGTTGATGGTCCCCAATCTCGAGCGGGCGCATTTCGTTGACGTTGAACAAACCTCGTTCGACAATTAGTATTCGCATGGATCAGGGGATCGTCATCGCGACATACGCTTTATCCACTTTGCGATCATGCAAAATGGCAACCTAGGGGGCATGCCAACGCATGTTGGATGGATTTATATGGGAAAGCTTACCACCACCTACCGCCTTTACTAAGGAAAAGTGATACATGCATTCGGGCGGGATGTTGGCATCATGGCGGCGGAACATGTTGCACAACAATGTACTTACATGTAGATAGCGCCTTGCTTGCGCGGGTAAGTCGACGCCGTGGAATGCCATGCGTGTGCTTCCCATTGTGATACTTTTTGATGCGCTATAATACTCAGCTTCACCCGAGCGAGGGGCCGCAAGCCACTGCGCACAACCCTTGGCGGGAATGAAGCGCCTGTGATTGCCGCGAAGCTATATTATTGATGACTATTTTGCAAAATAACCATGCATGACCGTCCATTGCCGACATCGCGGGTACATGGCCCATGATAACCACTCCTTTACTTTGCATTGCCGTTTTTAGGGGATGGTGGTGGTCGTCTCGTTGCTTTGGCATGCGTAATCTTGGAGCTCCTAGCAATCTTTCATTGTTGCTCATCGCTACATTTACTCCGGTTCGTATGTGCTCTCACGAAGTCCAATCTTCGCCTTGAGCCATGTGCTCATAAAAGGTGTACGTGAGATACTCTATTATGTCGTTTCCCTTTCGCCGCTTTCTGAAACATGAAACAACAGTGCTTGGCGCCATGAGCTCATGCAACTTGTTCACATTGCCGTCCATGATGGTACTCTCGGGCCGCACGTTCGGGACGTTGTTGAGGGTGATTGCGGTAGGGTGCTTTCCCATATGTCCGTGGCAAGTAGGTACCCGTAGCTTTGTCCATTTTGGACATTGAGTCCTTCATATAAGCATAATCTCGTATAATCTTGCGATTAAGAAAATCTATGCGTCAATTTACACTAATCCTTACAGGGTATGTCGGATAACCCCGACACTCACCTGCATCACTATCTGGCCAGGCAGGGTGTATGTATTGTATGTATTGCCATTCTGTCAATTGAGTCGCTTAGGGGCGATCAACCAACTGGGAGCGACAAATGTAGGGATAAATGTAGGATTCTAACTCACAAAAAATAGCGATCATAACACGAACAGGACTCGGTTGTCTGAAGTGTCGCTACTACAATCGCGCCCCTCTCCTTGAAGACTTGAAACTTGAGTTACTTTCGCGCTCTTAATCACTAATGGGTTATCCTCTTGGAACTCAAACGAGCCTCGCATGAGTTTCCCTTCGAAAAAGGGAGGATACCATATCTTGTCGTCCGCGGGCATTTCCTCGAATGGGATCCTGTCGATCTCAAACCACGCGGGTGTCATAAGATCTGTCTCGACCCCTTGCACGTTCATATCGTGCAGCGTGTAATAGAACTCGTGTTCAAGGAAACAACCATCGAAAAGGAACCGCGCCCTCTCTTGCAGTTTGAGCGGGTCAACAGTGATGTCTGCAAGCTCTTTCGCAACTCGCGCAGCTGCTGCTAACAGGCTTGTATCCACAGTCCGATCAATCTCTCCAAGCAGCCCGGTGTAGCGACCCTCCAGGTCCATAGGCGCCCCCCTCTTCCACTTGCCAAGCAGAATTTCACTCCTTCCCGACTGTGACGTCCGCACAACCAGAGTCTACAAGACGACACGAATAACTCGCTCATATTCATTTTCCATTTTTGATAGTATTGAGATAAAAACAGCCGCGACATAGTGGAAATGACAGAAAAAGACACCGCCTGTGAGACACAGCCGCTACCTATCAGAGAATCGAATAGACGATGTGCTGAGTAGAGCCAAGCCAGTAGAAGCACAGGACCAGAAACTATACAGAATAAGCTCATCTCGTCTCGGGAAGAGAGTATAGTCAGTACACTGTATAGCAGCTGGCTTCATGGGTTCGCACCTGGACAAGCGTGCGTGGCGTTTGCATCGTTAGAGAATAAGGCACCGTATCGTTCTGAGACCTAGTCGCAGACTGGCAGCTGCTGCTCAGTTCACTGAGCTCAAGCAGGTGAGTACTCTGGGATCCTGCAGCACAAACGTCAGATCAACAGAAGGTTTTATTATCGGGCTGAATGGCTGACTGGGAGGCCGCAGTGTTCAGCTGAAGAAACAGAGCAACGACCGACTGGGCTAAAACTAGCACAGGAATGTATACCACTGACATGGCTAGGTGATAGCTGCTGCAAGACTGATTGTTGGTGTAACGACGGCGTCGTTGGTAAGGGAGCGAAGATTGGCCGCTTCTGAGTGTCTCAGCGATTCATAAATCCTGTACATGGGCCCATCGTACGGGTACTTAATAATGTAATGAATAACTTAATTTACAGTCCATCATTAAGGCTGATGTCAGATATTACTTGAGTTGAGTCTGCCTGTACCCGGAACTCAAGTGTACGGGAGCCGCTGAAATGAAGTCAAGTGTACCGCGCTATTTCGTTGTCGGATAATGGGTTGACTTTGGTCCCTTTTTTTTAATTTTTTTTGAAATCGTGGCCCTCCCAAACAACTCCACCGCACACGCACCTGTATCACTCGCTGCTACCCATCCCCGCTCACGCTCGTCTACCATACTCGCTACGGCGTCGTTTTCGCTGATATTCCTAAGAAGTGCTTCTAATACCATCATTTTTCTGTAGACGGGATAGCGGGATTGTCGGAGAGCTCTCGGGGTGGTCGGATTCTCGGGGTGGTCGGAGAGCGCGCGACGTGGGATGCTCTACGGTTTAACTCGTTAACCGTCCGTGACCTCGGCCGCGACTTCCGGACAGCAAATTCTCCGTAAGTTGTGAAGGTGTGTCCGCCTTGTGACCTCTTCACTAGTTCACTGAATGACAGCGCCGGATGTAAGAGGTAGGAAGCAACTGGCAGTCTGTGGGACAACGTATTGCGCATTTCTATGTTTTTAGACTTTGATAGCTACGACAAGTCATGCATGCTTTACGGTTGGAATTTTCATACATGGCTTGAGGTGGAGCGACTACAAACAGTTTCGATACTAAGGCGCGGACGTGGCGTCCATGTTTGTGCTCCAATGATATGCCAACGATATTGATGCAATTTATGGGTGCATCGGCGAAATGGAAGGCGGGGGGGTGCGTGGACTGTGGCCGAGCAACATAAGGAGAGTGCGGGAGGGGGCACCTTGTGCCTCGCTCAACATGATGCCCCTAGATAGGATTATCAACAATATTAGAATGTAACAATGGAACACATGTAACTTGTTTTTCCGCTTTCATATGTCACTAGCCTTGCATGTATCATGCACATTTCTGACGTTGATATTGTGTGGTAGCTAATATTGCTTGCATGTTTTTTGCTGTAGATGCTAATGCTATTGCCATTAGCTGTTGTTGTTACCATAGCATGCACGCAAATAAAATACATAGCTTTTGTTCCAGAGATTATTAGATATGCTCTTTCTCATTCTCTCCATCTTTCTCTCTTCTCCCGCTTGGTGTGTGTGTGTGTGTGTGTGTGTGTGTGTGTGTGTGTGTGATGTCACTGGTTGCTACTATCAGTCAATGGTGATATATAGTTGTGGTTAACGTGTGGCTGTGCGCGTGTGTGTGGGTGTGTTTGCTCGCGCGCGCGCGCGTGTGTGCTGTGTGTGTGTGTGTGTGTGCTGTGTGTGTGTGTGTGTGTGTGTGTGTGTGTGTCTGTGGCTGTGTCTGTGTGCGTGCTGTGTTTGTGTGTGTGCGTGTGTGTGTGTGCTGTGTGTGTTTTGGTGTGTGTGTGTGTGTGTGTGTGTGTGTGTGTGTGTGTGTGTGTGTGATGTCACTGGTTGCTACTGTCAGTCAATGGTGATATATAGTTGTGGTTAACGTGTGGCTGTGCGCGTGTGTGTGTATGTGCTGTGTGTGTGTGTGTGTGTGTGTGTGTGCGTGTGTGTGTGAGTGTGTGCTGTGTGTGTCTGTGTGTGTGTGTGTGTGTTTGTGTGTGTGCGTGTGTGTGTGCGTGTGTGCGTGTGCTGTGTGTGTGTTGTGTGTGTGTGTGTGTGTGTGTGTGTGTGTGTGTGTGTGTGTGTGTGTGTGTGTGTGTGTGTGTGTGTGTGTGTGTGTGTGATGTCACTGGTTGCTACTGTCAGTCAATGGTGATATATAGTTGTGGTTAACGTGTGGCTGTGCGCGTGTGTGTGTATGTGCTGTGTGTGTGTGTGTGTGTGTGTGTGTGTGTGTGTGTGTGTGCGTGTGTGTGTGAGTGTGTGTGTGTGTGTGTGTGTGCTGTGTGTGTCTGTGTGTGTGTGTCTGTGTGTGTGCGTGTTTCTGAGGTTGCTAGTCCTCATGCTTTTGCTGTTGCTGCTTTAACTGCTGCTAGAAAATTGATGCCGTTGTTGCTGCTGCCATTGTTGATGTGGTGGCGACTGGTGGTAGTGGGAATAATGGTAGCTGCTAGTGATATTTGTAGTAGTGTTTCTGCCGTAAGTATATGGTTATTGTGTCTGGCGCTGTCGGGCTTCCGCCCTGAAAGCACTTGCTTCCTGACTGTGCACATGGATGTTGTCATCAACTTTCGAGATAGTGGTCGGCTTCAAATTCCGAGAAGTGAGAATGGTTACAACTGATGCAACGTGTGGCAACTATGCCAGCCTTTTTCCGGCCCGGCGTACGGCTCCGACATCGGTTGCATGTCTTTCGGATACAAGGCAAACATTAAGCTATGCAACTTCGAGCTTCTATAATGGTCTGAAAATGCAGTTCGGGAGCTTTTGTTAGGTTTCTTAAGCTGCGGGGTGTGAGTGTGTGTGCGGGGGGGGGGGGGGGGGGGGGGGGGGGGGGGGGGGGGGGGGGGGGGGGGGGGGGGGGGGGGGGGGGGGGGGGGGGGGGTAGCGGATTTAGTTGCGCTAGGTATGTAAGACAAAACTCGGCAAAATAGCGCATCCGGATCCGCGCCCCCGCGCCTTCGCACTGCGCCCCTCCGCTTACGACCGACGCTCCCGCAGCCACAATAAGCTCCCGCGCTCCCGTGCTCTCACTTTTTCACTGCTTTTTAGACTTAAACGCCTTCCATATTAATGTTTGGTATGATACGTCGTCCAATGATACGTCGTCCACCTTCGCAAGATACTCCTCGACCGCCCAAGCTTGGCGATCGAGTGTTTGCGACTCCACCTGCCGCTCCGTTGCAGCTAAGCAAGCGTCGAGCACTGCCAGTCACTCCCCGACCTTTCACTGCGAGACAGTGTTTTTCCCCGCCTGGTTGGTTATCGGAGGCTTGGAGGCCTTGGCGGGCGGAAGCTCCTTGCCGGCCTTCGTCTTGACGGCAGACTGTTGGACGCCGCTTGCCCGCTTGTGTCGCCGACTTGGGGGAGATCTCCGCCAGCGTCTTCGTCCTCACCCTCATCCAACGCTCTACCGGACACGTCAACGTCGTAGTTGAAAAGGAGTTGGGTTCGAGGGCCTACGCCCGAGGGCGTTTAGCCCGGGGAGGCCGCTAGTGGAGGCCCGGCGGGAGTGGCGGGCGGCGCCTTATCTTTAGTCCCGCCACCGCCAACATCAGCACGCACGACTGCGGCTCCTCCTGGATTAATGCCGGGGCTAGGGTCCGCAGCCCTTCCCTCCATAGCGCGTGAGATGTGGCAGCCATGAGAGATGGCCCGCCGTGGTGTTTATTTGGCGGGGCCAACGGCGAGGGCGATGGCGTGCACGAAATGTGCCCGCATTTTTCTTGGCGCGGATTCCGGGGCCGAACTCATGTTTGCGGAGGCCACTTGAGTTCGGGCCTCAAACTCAAGTGCCGACCTCGAAAAACCGGCCACATGAGTTCAAAACGTCATTCTGAAATCAACTCAAGCTATTTACGACATCCGATTAGCGCACTTTACTTGAGTTCGGTACAGTTTTATCGCGGAATAACTCAAGTCAAGTAATATCTGACATCAGCCTAATAAATAAGTTGTCTTTTCTTGTTTTTGCTTAGTGGCCTCCACTCTCTTTTCTGAGAACTTGTCTTTCGTCGGTATGAAAACTGTAAGTAAGCGTTGTCGCGCAGGTCTCATGATGATCTATCCAAGCCCCCTCCTGGCTGCTTACCCATCGCTAGGGAGCCAAACACCAGGTACTGCTGCTGCATTGAATAGGGTGTCTTTCATTGCTATGGTTTGAGCTTCGCTCTGTCTGCTCCCACCGCACGGTGGCGACACGGGCACCCCTTCAGTGCAATAGTACAGAAATATTCTTATATTGGTAAAATATTGGGGTTTAACGGTTAGTAAACGTACCATGTTGAGTCCGCCTAAGGCAACGCGCGGAGACAAAGCGTCACAAGCGCAGTAAATTGTCCGCGGCGGACGCCCACCTGCTTTACCTATAAAGCAGCTCCTCTAGCTGGTAGCAGCCACCTTCTGCCTTTGCGCTCGCCCATTCGGCTCGCGCAACAGGCATCGTAGCTCTCGTAGCTGCGCAAGGTGACAGCTTACCCTCGACCGCGTCTACCACGGCCGAGACTCTTTACCCTGCTCGAATATACGATGGCTACAGACAGACAAGTCGACGACGAAATTCGCGACGCGCCGGAATTTGTTACATCATTAGAATTCAAAGAACAGGAGCAACGCTTACTCGCTAACGCGGCCGCTTCAGAGGAGCGACTAAATGGCCGTTTTCAGCAAGCCTTTACCGAACTAACGGCTACGCTTAGCTCGACCATCATCACTCAACTAGCAGCAGCTAAGCAAGTCAGCACACAGCTAGCCAGTCCCGTCGGCGTATTCGACACGCCGAAGGGTGGAATTGCGGAGCACGACGCCCGCAGCGCCCAGCTGCCGACCGAGCTACCCTCGATCGACCCCACCGTGCGACCCCTGGCCCCAGCCCCAGCGACGACGGTAACCCCAGCAGCCCTGCCAGATGAGGACTACCACATCGACACAGAGCTATGGGGACCCTACATTGCCCCCGGCCTCGAGCTACCCCCCCGACATCTCAACGGCCCACAAATCTGGAAGCTCACCTGTGACACCTACCGCCACCTCTCCGCCCGCCGGCACAACGCCACGCTCGAAGAATACCGCGCCACGGCCTGTCACGCCGCCTACGCCGCCTGCGCTAACACGGCGAGCTTATCAGCTCTGGAAGACATTCAAAATTATCCCAAGGACTCACCGGAATTCGCGGCGGCGGTCGTCACCCTGCGTCAAAGCAACCACACCCACAGCGCGCTCGAGGAGGCCGCCCGTGTGCGGATATCCCACATCCGACACACCAAGGGCGGAGGGGAGACGAGCGATTCGGACCGCGTTTTCGCGGAACTCGCCTACGAGCGGTTCCTCAAACCGCGACCGGACGTTGCCTCCTCCGAGTACGACAACCTACACCGAGCGTTCATCGACAAGACCCTCGAGTGTTCATTACTCGCTAGCGCCAAAGCCGCCGCGGGAGCTACCTTCGCGCGCAAGACTCCCGACCGACCCCCCCCCGACCGGCCTACACCGACACCGAACCCCCGACCCCAACCCAAGCCCAAGCCGCCACCGAGAGACAACGCCGACCCCAAAGACACGAAGACCAAGAACCCGGACAAGAACGCCTGACGGTGTGACCCGCCGCGCCACGTCCTGCAACGACCGTTCCAACTTCATGCGACACCGCGTGCGGAAAAGAGCGTCCGAGTGGAAGCGATTAGGCGCGAGCGAACAAGTTCTGGGTTGGATTCGTCACGGGGTTCGCATACCTTTCATTGGCGGCCGGCGACCCCCACCTTTCAACAGCGGCACCTCCATGCTGAACGCAACAAAACAGCAACTCGACTTCATGGACTCCGAGCTTCCCCGATTCCTGCAGTCAGGCGCCTGGGAGCCAGGCCAGCGCAGCAGATGGGTTTCCAGAATGTTTTTAGTCCCGAAACCGGGCGAAAACAAATGGCGACTAATTATCGACTTACGCCCCCTGAACAAGTACTGCAAGGACCACAAGCTAACTTTCGAGACACTCAAGCACCTCAAGAATTTGACACGGGCCGGCGACTGGATGGTGTCTTTCGACCTAGCGGACGGCTACTACACCCTGGGCATACGGGAGGAGGACAGAGACTTCTTCACGGTAAATTATCGCGGAACACTGTACAGACTCGCCGGGCTTCCGATGGGCTGGAAATGCAGCAGTTACTATTTTTGCCGGCTTACCGAAGTTTTTATCCGGCACTTACGCGAACCACTGCTCAACCCCACCGTACGCAACCCCCGTCTAGCTACGCAACACCAGCCCACACGACCTACACCGTCCCGTCGCTATCTGCGCAACTCTCGATGGCGGGGTGTCCGATTACTCCCGTACATGGACGACTTCCTATTTTTTGCCGACAGCAGAGACGCAGCGTTACAACTCCGAGACCGCGTCGCGTGCCTACTCGACCGCCTCGGGCTAGGACGCAACCCCAAGAAAGGCCACTGGGAGCCGACGCAAATCTGCGAACACCTCGGCCTCCAAATCGACACCACAACCTCTACGTTCCGAGCCCCTGTTTCGAAACTACAGGCCATCGCTACCTTAGCCCGGACCCTCCTACAACGCTCTACGCGCGACGCACGATGGCTCCCTGCCCGGCAGCTCGCGGTGCTCGCCGGAAAAGCACAGTACCTGTACCTCGCCATTCCAGCAGCCCGATTCTACCTACGCGAACTACACGACGTCCTCGCTACGCGCACGGGATGGGGAGGCCGGGTGAAACTCACCTACCAGTTGCGACGAGACCTCCAATGGTGGACGCAAGTCCCCTCCGCCAACAACGGCCGCTCCATATTCGCCCCCATCGAGACCGCCTACCTGCACTGCGACAGCTCAGGTTACGGCTGGGGAGCTGTATTAAACGAACAGTTGGAAGCCCGTGGTTTCTGGGGAGCGACAGACCAGCAGCAGCACATCACCTGGAAGGAATTAAAGGCCGTGCGACTCGCCGTCCTTTCGTTCTTGCCCCTCCTGCGCGGCCGCAAAGTCCTCCTGCACGAGGACAACCAAGCAGTGGTGGCAGTCCTCAGTCACCTAACTTCGAGGTCCCCAGCTATGATGGACGAACTACGAAAACTGTGGGAACTCATCGACACCAACGACATCAGCATCCGCGCGCGGTATATTCGCTCCGCAGCCAACGTCTGGGCCGACCGACTGAGCCGCGAAACCGACCGGGACGACTGGCAACTCAACCCCCGCATATTCACTTACCTGAATTCCCTGTGGGGCCCCCACTCCATCGACAGGTTTGCCACGCAGGGCAATACGCAGCTTCCCCGCTACAACGCCCGCTGGCGAGACCCCACCTCCGAAGCCGTGGACTGCCTTCATCTACCCGACAACCGCTGGACAGCAGAGACCAACTGGTGCAACCCACCGTGGACGCTACTCCCAGACCTCGTCCAGAAGTTACGCCAATCAGGGGCCGAAGCAACAGTCATCGCGCCTTACTGGCCCGCCAAACAGTGGTACCAACTACTAAGCGAAATTTCCGACGAACAGATCCTGTACCCCCCCTCCCGAGATTTATTCTTTCCGGGCAAGCGCGGAGCGTACGAGGGCGTCGGACCGCCCGGCTGGAGCGTCACGGCTTTCCACGTACCGCCCCGTCCTGGCTCTACCGAACACGTGGTACACTCCACCCAACACCGACCACCCGGACGTCCTCGACAAGACCGCGGCACGACCGGACATCCGCGGACACCGACTACCCAGCCGCACCCGTAAAGTACCGACTAGTCGAACCTGCGGCCCACGCACCGTGGCACGCCTCGATGCGCAACCATGTCGGCACACTCGTCGGCACGGACGACTTGGGCGACCTCGTGCTCGACCTTCTCACCGGCTCCCTCGCCCCCTCCACCTACAACAACTATGGCACCGGTATGCGCCGTTTTACTGTTTTCTGCAACGAGGAAGGAATCACACCCCTCGAGGCGACCGCGGCCGACATGCTTCGATTTACAGCTTGGCTCGCCCGATCCGGAACCATCGCAGCCAACAGCCTCCAGCCCTACTTCTCAGCCATAAATAAGTTCTTTCGCGACCACCTGAAGGAGCCCGTGGCGCTAGGACCCCTTCTCACGGACGCACGTCGGGGGCTCGCCATGCAGCAGCAGCCCATCACCGCCCCCGACATTCGCGTACCGCTCCCAGCCCCAATCGTACAACAGATGCTACTCTTCGCCCATCGACACTACCGCGCGCTCACCTGGCAGCCGGACAACCTCGTACATATCAAGACGTTCCGCGCGATGCTCGCAGTCTGCACCAACTACTGCTATTTTTGCCGCGCAGAAACCGGCGTACGTTGCCACATGGACGACATCGCGGTCGACCGAACGGGCGGTAACATACTGTTATTTGTACGAAAATCAAAGGGAGACCAGCGTAGGACCGCGGCCGATAAACCGCTCCTGCAACTCCCTATTACTGCAGTACCGCTACTCGCGGACCTCCTGGAGGCGTTTACCGCTGGACGCACCAGTTACTGCAACATCCTCGGCACTGGGTCCGGACCAACTGCTTTTTGGGCCGTCACGCCCGAGGAACAGCCACACACGTGGACGGCCGGTACCATCACCGAGTGGATTCGTGAGGCGTGCAACACCATCGACGCTGCACCCCCCACGCAATTCAAGTGGACATCGCATAGCCTACGTAAAGGCGCGGCGTCCGCAGCCGCATGCATCGGCGCACCCCTTACCAAAATCCGCTACATGGGTGGTTGGTCGAAAACCAGCGACGTCGTCACCGGCAAGTACATCGACCCCACCATGAGCGAAACCCCGGCGGCCTGGCTATTTTTCGGCTGGCTCGTCGCCAAACCCCCGGATTAGTAGCCTATGCAGACCTTCAGTCTATCTCAATGGCATAATCTGACTCCCAGTCGCTAAATTCTTATATTGGTAAAATATTGGGGTTTAACGGTTAGTAAACGTACCATGTTGAGTCCGCCTAAGGCAACGCGCGGAGACAAAGCGTCACAAGCGCAGTAAATTGTCCGCGGCGGACGCCCACCTGCTTTACCTATAAAGCAGCTCCTCTAGCTGGTAGCAGCCACCTTCTGCCTTTGCGCTCGCCCATTCGGCTCGCGCAACCCACCCACCCTTCCCTGATCAAGCGCTGAATAGAAATAACACCTCTGAATAGGTGTTTTAGTGCCTGTTTATCCAAAATGTAAGCAAGCTGTCATCTTTGGCATAATCTGACTCCCAGTCGCTAAATCAGCTCTGAGCCGTTGAGGATATCTAGATAATACCGAAAAACAAATAGAGATAAGAAGCGGCGACAGAATCGATGTTGTAAATTTTTTATCAGCATCAAGACAGATCTCAACTGAGTGAGGGCTGCTATGCTGAATATAATGTAATAAATATTATTGTAAATAAAGACGTTTACCCTAGGGCACGTTTTGCCAAAGATGTCAGCTTGCTTACAATTTGGCCAAAAGACACCCACAGGCGGGGTCTGGGGGGTCAATTAGCGCAGGATTATAGGGATGGGTGGGTGGGTTCGCGCGAAGCCTAGATTGGCTGAGCGCGAAAGCAGAGAGTGCCTAGGCTCGTGGCTAGCTACGGCTTATAAGGCACGGGCTAGCTAGAGCTGGCCGTTGGGGAAGTCGTTGGTCGTTGGCTGTGTCTAACTGTTCGGGCAAGGTGGTTGCCCTGCAGGCGAGACGCGCCGATATTAACGGTAACAGTAACCGCTAGAGTTACTGTCCCGTACACATGATATTGGATATGCAAACCTCTAGATTCAAATCAATCTGACCATTTACCCTAGGGCACGTTTTGCCAGTAACCTAAAGCCAAAGGCTTGCACAGCCAGAATTAGTGTTGCGGGGGGGACGGAGTGAGCCAGCCGAAGAACCGCCAAGCAACAGGGGTTGGGGTCATGGTTGGGTCAATATATTTTCCTTCGGTCACCGAGCTGTTTTTGGCCCAGCCACCCATAAATTTGATTACGGGGAGGGGGGCGCCGATGCAGCTGGCAGCGGACGCTGCGCCTTTCCGTAGGCTGTGCGATGTCCACTTGAAACCGGCGGGGGCGGCGGAGTTGACGGTACGGAGGGCGAGGGTGAGCCAGGCGGAGATGGTGGCCGCGGCGCCCCACTCGGCGGAAGGTTCAGCAGGGGAGCAGCTCCAAAAGGCGAGTGGGGGTGGCGTGTTGTAAAATTTTTTGCAGAAAGTCGCGCGCTGTTCCGTGTAGTAGATGAGCAGGTCTGCCAGGACGGGGTTAGCTGCGACCGGGATAGCGATGACAGGTTTATCTGCCGCGTCGCGGCGCTGGTCTCCTTTAGATTTACGTACGAACAGGCAGATTTGTTGAGAGGGCCTGTCGACCACTAGGTCGCCGGTCTGGCAGCGGGCGCCAGTTTCGGCGCGGCAGAAAAACGTGTAATTGACACACACCGCTAAACAGGCTCTGAAGCGCTGCATCTGAGGGAGGGCAGCAGGGGTCCACGCGAACGTGCCGCGTAGGGTGTTGGCGGCGTGTAGGATGTTCAGCGCGACTTGTGCGGGTAGCGGGAGGCGAGCGGCGGTGGGCAGCAGGCGGCGCTGTAGCATGTCGAATCCACGGCGGGCGTCCGCCAGGAGTTCGCCCACGGCGATAGGTTGGCGCCGGTGGTCGCGGAAGTACTTGTTAATTGCGCTGAAGTAAGGCTGCAGCGAGCTGGCAGCGACCGTTCCCAAGAGGGCTAGCCAGGCCGTGTAGCGGACCATCGTGGCCGGCGTGGCCTGTAGCGGGGCGATATTTTCTTCTGCACAAAAAATAAAAAACTGTCGAATTGCGCTCTGGTAGCTCAGGTACGTCGAGGGCGCTAGCGAGTTGCTGAGTAGGGCAACCGCTGTAACCCCGAGCTTATCTGATCCTAGGAGGTCTTGAAAAGTTTCAGCCAATTCGGAGGACCAGGGCGACTGTGCTGCTTCGAGGCGTAATTCGTAGCGCGGGGGTCCTGTACGCAGAGGGCGGACGTCCTGTACAGGCGCATTTAATCGGTCCGGGCGTATCGCTCGGCCAATCGCACCGCGTCGGGTGTAGAGCCAAGCGGGGGTGCTAGCCGAAAGGCCACGATGCTCCAAGCGGGAGGTCCGACCCCTTCTTGCTTGCCTAGCCTGCCGGGGAAGAACAGGTCGCGGGACGCCGGGAAGTGCACGGTCTCCGTGGCCAAGCGGGCGAACGCGTGGTACCATGTTTTGTTTCGCCAGTAGGGGGCGATGACTGTTGCCTCGGCTTGAGCTTGTTCGAGTTTCGCGGCGAGTGCGGGTAGGGCCGACCAAGGGGGGTTGCAGTAGTTGTTCTCGCGTCTCCACGCCGAGTCGGGGAGGTGTAGGCAGTCGATGTCCTCGCACAAGGGGT
This sequence comes from Tetraselmis chui, assembly GCA_026401115.1. Classification (NCBI taxonomy): domain Eukaryota; kingdom Viridiplantae; phylum Chlorophyta; class Chlorodendrophyceae; order Chlorodendrales; family Chlorodendraceae; genus Tetraselmis; species Tetraselmis chui. Next base: position 96,920 of record JAPMLY010000815.1, read on the forward strand.
CGCGCCAGCGGGCGTTGAAGCGTGGCAGCTGCGTGTTGAGCATAGACGCGAACCGGTCGATTGTATGCGGGCCCCACCGACGCTGGAGGTGGGTGAAGAGTTGAGGGTTTAGCTGCCAGTCCTCGGAGTCCAGTTCGCGGCTGAGCGTGTCGGCCCAGACGTTGGCGGCCGATCGGATGTAGCGTGGGCGGATGTGGATGTCGTTGGTGTCGAGTAGGAACCACAAACGCCGTAGCTCGGTCATCATGACGGGCGACCGGGAAGTTAGCTTGGTTAGGACGGCGACCACGGCAGTGTTGTCCTCGTGGAGGAGGACTTGTCGTCCGCGGAGTTGCGGGAGAAAGGTTTCGACCGCGTGCCGGACTGCCCGAAGCTCTTTCCACGTAATGTGTTGGAGGCGGTCGGTGGCGCTCCAAAACCCGCGGGCTTGGTAATTGGCGTCCTCGTTGAGGACGGCCCCCCATCCGTAGTCGCTCGAGTCGGCGTGCAAATAGGCGGTCTCGATGGGCTTGTAGATCGACCGGCCGTTGTGTTGGGAGGGTACCGTGCGCCACCACTCGAGGTCGCGCCGGAGTTGGTGGGTGAGGCGCACGCGTCCCCCCCAACCGGTACGGGTAGCCAAAACGTTGTGGAGCTCGCGCAAAAAGAATCGGGCGGGCGCGATGGCGAGGTAGAGAAATTGCGCTTTTCCCGCGAAGGCTGCGAGTTGGCGTGTGGGTAGCCATCGTGCGTTGGACGCTGCTCGTCCGAGCAAGGACGAAGCGTGTTGTGCGAGGTGGTGCAGTTTTGCGAGTGGGGCGCGAAACTCGCCGCGGTGTAAATCCACCGTGAGGCCCAAGTGGTCGCCGACTTGCGTTGGCGTCCACACACCTTTCTTGGGGTTGCGCTGCAGGCCGAGGCTGTCGAGCAGGGCTTGGACGCGCTGCCGAAGTAAGAGTGCCTCGTCGTAGGAGTCCGCCAAGAAGAGGAAGTCGTCCATGTAGGGGAGTAGTCGGGTTCCTCGCCATCGCGCGTTTCGGAGGAAGCGCTTGGACGGGCGGTGTGGGCCGGCCGGTGTAGCTGCGGGCGTGGGAGGTGGTGGGCGGCGTAGGTGGTTCGTAAACACTTGCGTGAGTTTGCAAAAGTAGTAGGCGGAGCCCGACCACCCCATGGGGAGGCACGCGAGGCGCCATAAGGTGCCGCGGTAGTTGACCGTGAAGTAATCCCGGTCTTCCTCCCGGATGCCAAGGGTGTAGTACCCATCGGCGAGGTCGAGTGAGACGAAGTAGTCCCCCGGTCGAGATAGATGGCGGAGGTGCTTGAGGGTCTCGCAAGTCATGTTGAACGTCGAGCAGTAGCGGTTGAGTTCGCGAAGGTCGATAATCAAGCGCCATTGATTGCATCCGGGTTTTGGAACCAAGAACATCCGGGAGACGTAGCGTGGGTTCGTAGAGCGCTCCCACGCGCCGCAAGCTTCGAAGCGTGGTAGTTCCGAGTTGAGAAACTCGAGTTGGTCGGGTGTGGCGTCTAGCATGGAGATGCCATGGTTGAACGGCTTGGGACGTAGGCCGTGCTTGAACTTCACACGTACGCCGTGGCGGATCCAACTTAGGACTTGGCCGCTCGCGCCGATGCGCTCCCACTCCCGCCATTTTCGACGTACGCGGTGGCGCATGAAGGAAGATGTCGGGGAGCAGGAATCGGCGCGGCGGGCTACACCATCATTTCTTGCTTGGGGTTTTAGCCGAGTCGGTCGGCTTGGGTGGGAGGGTTGCTCGTGCCGCGGCTGCTGCTGCTGCGGCGGCCTTGCGTTTGTCGGCGGCGGCTTTGCGGCTCCGAGCGTCGGGGCCGTTGGGCTTGTCCGGTGTGACCTTCGCGAAAGCGGCGCCGGCGGCGGCCTTGCTGGCAGCGTGTAAGCTGACTTCAAGCGTGCGGTCGACGAAAGCTTGGCGTAGCGCGTCCAATGTGCCGGAGACCGCGGTAGGACGCGGTCGGCAAAAGCGCTCGTGTGCCAATTCGGCGAACACGCGGTCCGCATCCGTGCTCGTTTGTCCGCCCTTGGTGAGGCGGAGGAAGCCCAATCGAGTACGGGCGGCCTCCTCCGTCGCTGTGTGGGTGCGATGGCCCGCTCGGATGAGGGCAATCGCTGCCGCCTGCTCTGTAGGTAGAGGTGGGCCGTGCGACAACGTGTCCAAAGCCTCGCCAATTGCCGCGTTGGCGCAACTGTCGAAGAAGGCATAGCACCCGATGTGTAGGTACTCGTCGTATGCCGCTTGGGTGCGTTTGTCGCTTAGGGCACGGGCGGTGTCGTCCGTGAGAGTCCACAGACGTGGCTCCTCGACGTCTCGGGGGGGACGTTCGAGGCCGGCCGGGATGACTTCGCCGTAGTAGGTGAAGTCGACAAACTCGGCCGCGGAGGGGTCGGGTTCGTCGTCGAGCAGGTCGATAGGTGGCTCGGGGGCCTCCTTACCACCCTCCGTCGCTGTGGTCGCGTCGGTGGGAATGGACTGCTGTTGATAAGTAGTAGCAGGTGTGGCTGTCGTCGGCCGGAGCTGAGCGAGTAAGGCAGCGTTAGCCGCCAAAAACTGCTCAGTAATCCGTTGCTCCGATGCCAAAACTGCCGTACGAATCTGCTCGGCTGTGCGTTGTTCGAGTGTAGTAGCGTGAGGGTCGGCCGCTGCGGCGGACGTAGACTGCTCAGGCTGCATATTGGGGAACTGCGTAGCTGAACGAGGGGAAGTGTCGCGTGACGCTCGAGTGCGCATGGGACGAAAAGGTAAAACTGACACCCTGCTCGACTACTAGAGTCGAGACTGCATTCGCGCGAAGCCTAGATTGGCTGAGCGCGAAAGCAGAGAGTGCCTAGGCTCGTGGCTAGGTACGGCTTATAAGGCACGGGCTAGCTAGAGCTGGCCGTTGGGGAAGTCGTTGGTCGTTGGCTGTGTCTAACTGTTCGGGCAAGGTGGTTGCCCTGCAGGCGAGACGCGCCGATATTAACGGTAACAGTAACCGCTAGAGTTACTGTCCCGTACACATGATATTGGATATGCAAACCTCTAGATTCAAATCAATCTGACCATGTTATAAGAATAAACAAATATTTACACAAGTAATACGAAAAGGATGGCTAAGGACAATAAGTCGCTACCATTCCCTACCGTCGATTTCTTGGGGATGTGCGCCGTGAGTTCATGCAACGCATTTCTGTGGTTCTTTATGGCACGCTGGGTTCCTATCTTCGTGATGCCTTGCAGGAGGGTGGTGCAGCTGCTGTTGCCTGCCTCCCTGCTCCGAGGGCATCTTCAAGGCCTACAACAGGCTTTTGTATGCCCGTAGTTTTCTCTTCTTCTTTGCTGATGAATTCCGCTGCTTATTTCTTTGTAATAAACTTATTTCGACAAGAATTCGCTACGACATCCATCAATGAGTAAAACTATACGAAACTACTGTTGCATGCGATCCGCCGCGATCATCATTATCGGGCAGTTCTTTACTCTGTATATGACCTCCATCGCAGTATGTAGAGTCTGCGCGCCGCGGACCCCGACAGGCAGCTCCCACACGCCAGCTCCGCAACAAGGCATGTCGAGCATCGTCACATGTCGCCAAAAGAGATCCTCGCCAACGGCCCAGCAGCACCGCCGCAACCAGCGTCACAACCTTTATAAGTATTTTCACATCTACGACGCCGTGGTGGAATTTCACACGAGTTTCCTCGTAGTGGTGCGTATTCACTGCGGCTCCTTGACTGACTTTCCGCCGCTTGCCGAAAAATGCGTGTTTTCCAACTACAGTAGCCACTCGCCAACCTTTCTTTAATCCGTCGCATGTGCTGGCAACAGAGCCGGGCTTTCCTCCGGTAGCACCTCGTGCTTGGGGAGCGCAGGGGCCCTACCCATTTCTGTCGCCGTTGAGGCACTAGCGCAGTCGCCATGGGTGGCGACACGGTAAACCGGGGCGTTTTGCAAGCGTTTGAGAAATATCAAAAGGAGCGAGTCGCTTTCGTAACCACCGTCGCAGAGATGGCTAACCGCCCACAGGTACTCCCCGTCTCGACCTAATCCCAAACAGTCATCAGTCTCGCACGCCTACTTGTCACTCGCCTACGGCAGTCGCGCTACTACGTTTACGGTTGCCCACTTTTGCAAAACACGAGCCGACAAGCCACAATTTGGTCGCTTCTGTGTTTCTTTTCTACTTGTTTACATTTTTCCAAATGACTTTTTGCCAATGCAGAACATTGAAGCGCTAAAGAACGCTGGCGCCATGGCTCTTCTCCGGCCACTTCTCATTGATAACGTGCCTAGGTACGCTATCAGACCCCTGCTGTGCTAAGTTTCATTTCACCACCCAACACCCTCAACCACTCCATGTTGACCTCGTTCATCGCACCAACATTGACACCCGTCACATCTCCCTTTCCCATTCTACAGCATTCAACAGTCTGCTGCACTAGCGCTGGGGCGACTCGCGGGCTACAGTGATGACTTGGCGGAGAGTGTCGTGCAGAATGAGATCCTCCCCCAACTAGTACGCCACACCTTTCTTCTCCGCTTTTCTCCATTGCTATTTCAACCTTGCCTCATCTTCTCTCACGATCCTTGCATTTGAGCCATCACTGAGCAGTGAGCACCCCCTTCTTGCGCGCAGGTGTACTCTCTAGCGGAGCAGAACCGGTTCTACAAAAAGTCTGCCTGCTTTTGCCTCCGCTCCGTCGCGAAGCACTCCCCCGCGTTGGCGCAGGCCGTCATCGACTGCGGCGCGCTCGACAGCCTGGTTACCTGCCTGGAGGAGTTCGACCCGGGCGTGAAGGAGTCCGCTGCGTGGTGCCTCGGTTACATCGCAGGCCACAACAGTGACCTGGCCCAGCAGGTGGTGGACGCGGGGGCGGTGCCCCTGCTGGTCCTGTGCGTGCAGGAGCCCGAGCTGAGTCTGAAGCGCATCGCCGCCAGTTCAATCTCAGACATCGCAAAGCACACGCCAGAGTTGGCGCAGGCGGTGGTGGACGCGGGCGCCGTCTCCTACATCGCCCCCCTCGTCACCAACCAGGACGACAAGCTCAAGCGGCAGGTCTGCTGCGCGCTGGCGCAGATCTCAAAGCACAGCGTGGACTTGGCAGAGGTGGTGGTTGAGGCGGAGATCTTCCCCAAGATACTCACCTGCCTTAAATTTCCGGACGAGTTGGTGCGCAAGCACGCGGCGACTGTCATACGCGAGGTGGCCAAGCACACGCCCGAGCTCGCCCAGCTGGTCGTGTCCAACGGCGGCATAGTCGCTCTGGTGGATTACATCTCCGAGTCGCGAGGAAACAACCGTCTTCCCGGAATCATGGCGCTCGGCTACATCGCCGCTTTCTCTGAGACACTCGCGCTCGCGGTGATTGCGGAGAAGGGGCTGGTGCCTCTGACGGGCGCGTTGCAGGAGGAGCGCGAGGACCACATGAAGAGCGCCACGGCGTGGAGTTTGGGTCAGATTGGACGGCACACGCCGGATCATGCAAAGGCGGTCGCTGACACCGGCGCTCTGCCGCTCATGATCGAGTTCGAGGCTCACCCGGGGAGCAGCGAGGACCTGAAGACCAAATGCACGCGTGCCATGAAGGCGATCGTGGCTAAGCTCACGCACCTGCCTGCCTTGGACGCCATGGTGAACAACCCCACGCCCATGCCGGAGTCCGTCATGAAGCTGGCTCTGGAGCAAATTGGTCGCGTGTTGGCGAACGACCCGCCCGCTCGACCTGCGTTTGTGCGCAGCGGTGGGTTGGCGGCGGTGCAGCGTATGGCGGAGGCGCCCGGTGGGCGTCTGAAGGAGGCGGTGGAGATCATCAACAGCAACTACGACGAGCAGATCGTCAAGTACTACAGCCCCTCCTACAGCCAGGCGCTGCTGGAGGAGTTGGAAAACAAGAGCCAGGTCGCGGCGGCGTAGAGTGTGCTGTATTGGTGGGTCTCTGCAAAGTTATAGTTTCTGTAATCCAAATTATTTCCCTCTTATTATTCCTGTTTCTTGGAGCCGCGTGTCTTGACATTCCCAACAGATGATTATTCTGCAGGCAAGAGTTGCTCAAGTGTGCTGATTGCATGAAAAACACACAAATTGGTTCGTCGATCTGAATTCATCCCTTGTTGCGAAATTCTGAAGTACTTGTATGGCAAGTGAAGAAGTACCAATGCCACAAGCCTGCCCAGGGGAATTCATCATATGGGGTCCATAGCTATTGGCGGTTGAGTCAACAGCTTGTGAGATGTGCATCCTGTGTGTGCGAGTACGCATGTGTGTGTGTGTGTGTGTGTGTGTGTGTGTGTGTGTGTGTGAGAGGACTTGCGTATATTGTGTGTGTGTGTGTGTGAGGACGTGTGTGTGTGTGAGGACGTGTGTGTGTGTGTGTGTGTGAGGACGTGCGTGTGTGTGTGTGTGTGTACTTGTTTTTTCTGATTTCATATCTTAGGACTGGGGCTTGTTTATTTTGATGTGATGTGATGCGATGTGACATTTGCATGCTTTAGTCGCTGCCCTCTTCTTTCTGATGCAGTTTATCACAGGGAATAGTGCTACCACTGAACCCCAACTGATCATGTATGTATGGTCAACAACGGGAAAATCGAAGTCTCGGCGACAACGAACGGCTGAGGTAGTCATGACTACGAGGTAGGGGCACGGACTTGACCCAAGGGTGCAAAAGCATTCTAGTGACTTATGTCGTTGCTTCTGGCTTCGTGCCACCTTCCTTTCTCCTTGAAGAATATTTTCCTTGTCAAGGCGTCGTACGATTTGTCGATAATTTTGATTGCTGGCCATTATGCCATCTAAGTATTTAATCGCCAACATCTTGTTAACCGCGTGGAAAAGAAAGGAAGCCATACTATAAATACGGAATATATCTTTGAAAGGTGCCATACTAGGGTTGTCAAATGGGGCATACACGCCTTTAGGACGACCCAAATGAGGCGAGTCGTTCACGGGTTCATTGAGGAAGTTTTGTACCTCAACCGGCGGTACGTTTTAGTCCTTGTGCTGGGAACGATGAGACTTAGCTTGAGTATGGAGCTGTAAATTCGTCATACCTCTTATGAAGTAGATGCACCGGAAGTCATTTGTGAAATGCTGTAGAGACCTTCTCAAGAAGTCGTTGAATTGCTAGATGTAGGTGGCGTAACTTTGGGACCCATGCGTAAGTTGAATGGGGGCCGTAATTGCATCGGCTTGGATGCTAGGTAGCAAGGAAGTTTTACGAATCTATGTAACCAAAGAGTCGAATGTGTTTGGAATAGCTGCTTGCTACTCACGATTGAGCCATCAACTGATCACACCACATGAGAACTGAGAAGTAACCCATGCACATCATTGTACGAGTCATAGTTGATGTCCAATATCACAAAACGTTGAGGCTTCATCTCTAGCTAGTCCTCCAACTTACGTGGTTTTTGTCCAAACTGGTAGGGTGCGTCAATTGCAACCTTGCGTCATAGTCAGCGTTACGCTCATGCATACATTGTTGGTTGTAGGTGCCGGAACTCCCATGCATATGAGTGCGTGTCTCACCACACAACAATTGATTGATGTAGCCCTTAATTAACATCCAAACATAACCACAGTTGGGAGCCGTGAAACGGGGGTGGAAGAAGAGTTGCCTCGGTAACGACGTGTCTTCGTGAAAGAAGCGATGTTGAAAAATTACTTCGCCTCGAAAAGATGCACATTGAGCCACGTATCAAAATGTAACAACTCGTAGTTACGTTGAGTCTCCCTGACAAGCCAAATCTGAGATGGCGTAAGAGAAAGCTCGTCAATGTCGACAGTAGTAGGAACGACGTAAGAACCATCAGGGTGAATAGTCGAATGAGGATTAACAACATGCTCGACCTTAGTTGGCGTACGCAAACTAACAGTCACGTACGGAACACGCACCGATGCCGAAAAGATATGAACGAGTTGGTGACGACCAGCGGGTAACGGCACTCGAACAAGATTACCACTCAGCAACGTAAGATCGTCGATGGTCACGGTTAGGCCAGTTTTCTCAAATAACTCGCGAACGGCCGCATCGACGGGTGCTTCATTAGGCAAAATCGAACCATCAAGAAACCAAGTTGTACCGGTTCGGGGTTCACGCGGTAAAACGAGTTTGATGTTTGAGGCCTTCGAGCCTCCGACATGCAGTACGACCACACCGTAATTTCTGGGGCCAAGGGAAGCCATGTCGAATCAAACAAGCATCGTCGAGCAACTCAAGCAACAACGAAAGCGTGTAAAGATCACGAGGTCCGAAACCGGTGTTGGTTTTTGTATGTCCAAAGCTAATTGCTTACACAAACTTGTTATGTTTTGCCGTTGCATATGCATGTGGAGAGAGATGAGAGATTGTTGACTATTTAGTATCTAATTGTAGATTGTAATTGAGCAATGGTTCTGTCACCTTCCCCCACTGCACTAGGCTTAAATAGCTCCAGCCTAGCTAGCTTGCACGTGCTCTCGCATCGCCCTCGTGCCTTGCGCTAGGGCTCTCGTAACGGTTTCAACACACTAGCGACGCGGCTTGTCTGTCTCAGGAAATCAAACTTACGCATAATGTAGCTAGATAGATTATTGTGCGTACGTGTACTATTGGGAGGTATTGGAATTACAATACAAAACAATACCCTCGCTAATTGTAGTGACGACGTAACCACGTAGTACGTCATTGCGATGGAAAACTATTGATCAAATTATTAATGAGTGCATCTACAATGTCATGCAATGTATTGTTGCAAGGCAATACTCGTCACAACCGTCACGACGTGAAGGCACGCAAAGTGTGTTAATTGCTCTCCATACATGGCACTCTCGAGTCACACCTGCGAGATGTTGTTCATGTTGGTTTTGATGCCGCTCTTATGATGTTGTGCCCCCCCTCCCAATATTCGTGGCGCGTGGATAGCTTTCTCCATTGTTCGTGATATTGAAATGATACATGATAATCATAATGGCATGGGTAATGCGGACTCGCGTTCTTTCTTTGCGCTCGGATAGTTATGTGTGGAAGGTGGGGGTTCTTCTCGGGCCGTGACACGCCTACAACCCATGATCGGACTCACCGGGTATCGAACCCGCGACCTTCCGCGTATTAGGCGTGCGCTTTACCGGCTCACCGAAAAAGCGTAGTTGACATATGTGGCCACATACCACATATGTACCAAACTACGACATATGTCCGTATGCATCATTTCTTTCGTATAACTACTTTTATTCCTTTTCGGCGTTTTTTGGGGGATGTGCGACGAGAGTTTACTGATCTTTCTGCTGATCTTCATGATAATTTGGGTTCCTATTTCCGTGATGCTTTGCAGGAGGGCAGTGCTGGTGCTGCGGCATGCCTTCCTGTTCCTCGGGCTTAGGTTTTCCCCTCTTTTCTGCTTTTTGCTTGGTGGCTTTTGCTGTTTTTCTTGTAAGGAAACTTTGATACATGAGAAGCGCCTGGATTGTGCTTTTTTGTAAGCACAAAGTACGTATTTTATCCTCATTAACCGAAGCCGCCGATTCAAATTCGAAGTTCATATCGTACCCGTATACTTGTGCCCAGTGGCAATAACATGTGAGACCGTCGTTGCCCTACTTTCAACGTCAAACGACGACAATGTGTTTTTTGTGTTTGAACTTCTCCCGCCAGCGGGCGTGTTGGCGATGGAGCCACAGGTACAAGTAGCGACTACTGCTGTTAGCGCTCTCCCGTGTCGAGCTATTACGCGCTGCGCTCACGACTCAAGTATCCTGTCCGGCGTCGTATCGGAAAGGAACCCTGCAGTTGTTGTCACTGCACGCACTACACTTGCCCGTGCAGTCAGGTGACGCGGTAGTAGTGACTGCGGTTCCTCTATCAAATTATTATTCCGAAAACTGGCGCACACCTGCTCACCGGTAGCCGACAGGGAAAACGCCGTCCCCGAGTCCAGGGGAGAAATCACGGTACTCACCTGTGCGCGTGTTCGTGGCCGTCCTTTGCGCTGCGGCAGACGGGTTTGACTGCACGGCTGTAAAACTGCTGTAAAATACTTTTGGTGCCGCTATCTGTAATCAGCGACCAAGCTATTTTGAATATTGATTACTATCTATTATTAATGAGAAGACTCGACTTTACTTGAGTCCATCAGGGCACACTACTTGAATATTTGGCATATGTTTCTCTCCGTGCCCTGCAGGCGCGAATAAGTCTCCGGGATCAGTGAAATGCCGCTCCCGCTCAAGGTGTCTGAAAAGCGCGCCCCGCCCCTTTTTGGTTTGAGTCTTGGACTGTCCGAGAACGGCGCTCAGAGCAGCGTTGGCCTAAAGCCTTCGCTGCTAAGCAAGAGAAGCGCGTTTCCGAGCCTGGCCATGGACGACGACGACGAGTTTTGGGAGTCGGAGGAAGTCCCCGCACCGCTCATGTGAGTCACTGTTTTGCTAGTTCCGAAGTGCTGATCACCGCGCGTGCTGCTCATGCTGACAGCTGTCATCACGCCTGACTGGTTCGCATTGCATATTTCTTTTCGTCGTTGCTTGTTTCTTTTACTCACTCCGCCGTTCCCCGCATGAAAATACAGCACGAAGCCGAGGGCGAACGACATTTTGAAAACTGTGATAAAGAAAAAGCAGCAGAAGGCGGAGGGCGTACACCACGCGAAGAGGGAGCTGAAGGCGGCGGTTGAGGACGACTCGGAGGATGAGGATGCCGAGCTGCCTATCACGGCGAGTCAGGAGGTTTTGGAGGAGAACTGCAAAAAAATTGAGCAGACGGCGGCAGACATGGGTCACGAGGGCATCCAAGCTCCAGCATGGAGCGAGGCTGTGCTGTGCGCGACAAAAGTGCGGCTCCAAGTCCTCCCACACAGAGACACATATTTTTCAAATCCAGAAACTTATTATCATAATTGTCCATGCGAATTCTTCGCTTACGAGTGTCGTGCATCATTGTGGATCCTTTGCGTGGAACTGTGCTGTCATAGGGTATTCTCATTAGTCCAGTCGTGGACATAGAGTTTGAGGCGGTGGCTGCAGCGGTGCTTCAACCCTCTCCTCATTTTGACTCTGTTCCAACGACTGCAAATGTTTTCGAGCGCACGCTACTTTCAGGCAGCCTGCAGCAGCTGTGCCTCAGGTGAGGCGTGATCCGGACAGCTGGCACACCAGCAGAGCGGTGCTGTTGCTTTTGCTACAGGATGCACTCACTCACGGCGCATGCTAAGCTGTAATGGTTGTGCAGGAGAAGGGCTGCCACGGAAGCACTGATGCGCCCTCTCTTCGAGTGCACGTACCTGCACGAGAACAGTGTGGTATGGGCCGCGCAGAGCAACTTGCATTGTGTCATGTCATGGCTTACTCAATGCTCTGCCTGTCTTGTCGCTGCCCTCTGCCCCATGAGTTGTGGTCAATGTTGCATGCAGATCAGCAGCGCAGCGTTTCGATGCCTTTCCAACATTTTGGGAGCGTCAGAGTTTGACCAGGGACTGCATCGCCACGGCGCACTGAAACGCAGATGGGCATCCCCGCTACATGTACCCCGTCCCAAAATTAGTGGTGAGCTTGCGGCCTCTTCGTGTCGTGTCGTGTGTGTGTTTGTGTGTGTGTGTTTGCGTTCTTGCTTCAGTGGGTGTGTTTATGATTGTGTGATCGTGCATGTGCGTGCGCGTATGTTTGCGTATGCGCGCGCGCGCGCGCGTGTGTGTGTGTGTGTGTGTGTGTGTGTGTGTGTGTGTGTGTGTGTGTGTGTGTGATCCATGCAGTATTGGATCTATCGTGTATTTGCTGACGGGATTTGCTCGGTGTTGCGCTTGGCAGTGGAGTGGAGTCCTTCGTTGGATGATTACTCTGCCGCACTGACTGCCTGCGGTGTTACTGTCAAAGTCTCGACTTCCGACACCGGCGGGAAGAGGGGAAAAGGAAGCGCCAGCAAAGGAAAGGTGCGCATGGATATGGGTAGCTGGGGAGAGGGGGGGGGAGCTTGGTTGACGAAATCAAAAAGACATGTTCATAACACGGAGAGTTACGGGTATGGATATGGTTAGGACGCTGACTATATCCACTGCAAAATAACACGGGGTAATTTTCGCATTGTGCATGGCAGCAGGAGGCGAGTGGGTCGAAGGAGGCCCCCTCCAAGAGCTTGGCCACGGACTCGTCGCTTGTGCGGCTGAAGCTCGTCCTGCGCCTCCTCACCATCCACTGCTCCAGCAGAGAATGCCAGTTCGACGACGCCATCATTCTCCTCCTCCCTACCCTGCTCCGTCTCCACCTCGACCCCGCGGCCGCGGTCTACTATCAGGACCTGCAGGTGAGTAATGTTACCCTACGCTCCATCCAACACAGCCTTTCCCTCTGAATGTGGTCGTCCAGCATAACGACGACTCATATGAAACTGCTACGCCGCAGACCACCGTGCCATCGATGCTCTCGGCTGTGAGTGAGTCGCAGTGGGACAAAGTGAGCCGCACACTCGCTGCCGAGATCGCCGGTGAGTGTCTCCACCCACAATTGAGCGTACATGCATGCATGCGTGCATGCAAGTAACAGCTCCATCTCGTCATTTGGACTCCTTTCCATGTTACAGCAATGTCGTGATTGTGGATTGTGACCGATGCAATTTCGGGTCTTGCAGCTTTGGGCCCGTCACACATGTCGGCTGTGAAGCTACTCCAAACGCTGCCGGTAAGCTCGAATCGCGGCGCAGACTTGCAGAGGATGGGCGCCCTGGTGGCCCTGGAGAGGGTGCTGGGATCACGGCCCAGAAGCAAAAAGAGAAAGTATGGGAAGGGGCGCAACGAGTGTGGCAATCCCGGCGCTGGGGAGCTGTTGCATGCGCTGCATTCGCTGGGCGATGCGGCGGCAATGGCAAAGGCTGCTCTTAAGGCGAACAGCAGCGAGGAGTGGAACTTTTGGTCCATCATCTCAACTGTGCAGCTCGTCGACATGCTGATGTGGATGCCTGCCAAAAACTGTGCTGGTAGGTTCTTCATACGACCCATTTTTCACAGTACGCCCAATTGCTGTGGTTATGTAGCTGGTGCAGCCAATTGTCTCACGTGTGTGTGTGTGTGTGTGTGTGTGTGTGTGTGTGTGTGTGTGTGTGTGTGTGTGTGTGTGTGTGTGTGTGTGCATTAGAGGCCACTCTATCCCAGGAGGATGACCCAGAGGAAGCGGACGCGATTCGCAGCTGGGCTGATTTCTTGCAGGCGTTGGGACGGAATGTGCGGACGATAACCCAGGACGAGAGTCAAAACAGGGCCAAGCTCCTCATTTCTGAGGTCTCGTCCTACTACGACTTCATTCGCAGGAAGGGCTTCCTCTGACGCGGCCTGTCATAACGCAGCTCTCCCATGATCCACCTCCCCTTGTATTGTAGAACAGCGCGCTCGCGGTCCTTGGGATGGTGTCCTCCTCATTAGGCGTAGAGTGATACTGCAAAATACGAAATGCATCGAGCTCTATCATCGCAGAATGTGTGGTAGGCATGCGGTTCGAAGACTTTTAAAATATATTATGAATAGTTGATAAACGATCACAACTGTTTGTGCTTCACTTCTGGTATTTGTTTCCTTTTGCATTGCATGCGAAATAGGAAGAGGCTGTGAGTCTGGTTTGAAGTTGGCCTCGAATACTGCTTGTTGGGGTAGCTTGCACCAGGACAGTGGGTTGGAACAGTGGAGAACTTATTCTGCGCGACGCCACGCATGTCAATGATGCATCACGACGCTGCTAATCGCTACAACGACACGGTCTGCATGATGTGATTATATGAACGTAAAGCAATAAAGAATTGCTCGACTAAGAATTCGACTTCAAAAAACAACTCCTCCACAAAAGTCCGGACAAGATTTCGCACCTTCTTAAGGAAAAATGTTATCATGCCTCAATTTTATTGACATATCTATCGAAACCCTAGGCAATTCTTTGGCGCTCAAGATGGAATGCGCCAACTACGGGGGGCGAAGTACGACGCCGCCATGGGGTTCAAGTACGACGCCGAGTGGAATTACCACACGGGGGCGGCGCTGGTTACAAGCCACATGCGCCCGAGGGGAAGGATCAAATTAATATGCTCGTCCACAAAGTCAGCATTGAGGATGGCTGAGGGGTGGTTGGGGTCAAAGCTAGATGGGGTTGGGTCAGATCCCCATCTCATTATGTAGCCCGACTCTATCAAGTCGCGAACTACCGCATCCTTGCCGGGATCGGTAATAGAATCCCAAATTTCCCAGCCTTTGCGAATAATACTAGCCGATTGAAGAGGCATGGTTGGGTTGATGGCGGCCTCGTATGGGAGCGTGAGAGGTTGTAGGTTGTTGTTGCCCGAGGAGAAACGGGGACAAGGAGGGGACGAGGGCCCGGTAACCGCTAGTTTCGTCCTATACAATTTTCTGTAAATTGCATTAAAAATTCATATCTACATACAACGTGCGGCTGTTGGGCCCGTTAAGAGAGCGGGGCGAGGGTTTGCGTAAAAAAGGATGGGTGGGCATAACAACGAGGGAGCCTCAAAGCCGAGTTATAGGGGGATTTCCTATTTTTCACTTGCGCGGAAAACCCCTCAAGGGGGTTAGAGCGGATCTCAGGTAATTATATAGTGAGCAACCAATGAACATGTTGGGAAGAAGTGCCAGACACGGGGGCCAGATACGACATCGCACGGGGTGGATTTGTATGAGGGAATAAGCGGCCTCGTTAAACGAGCACAGCTCGGGCAGTTATTAGAGACATGTCCCTTCTTGCATCGGTGATACGTAACTTCGGAGGGGTCGCTCGGCTTGCGTGAACCACCGGGGATGTTCCCCCGGCAGTCGTAGGAGGAGCGCGACTCGGGCTTCACAAGCGTACGGGGGGCGCTTCTCTTGCTTGACGCGTTCCCCCTTGGAGACGAGGAGGGGAGGGAGCGTAGGGTCATGGTGGTCTCGATCCCCTTTTTGAGCTTCTTGTTGTCCGCGGAGCCTTTGTCGCCCAGGATGTCCTCCTTGGCGAATTGCTTGGTGAGTTTCTGGCCGTACTCGTGTTCCACATGCACAACTTTCCCCCTTTCGAGCGATGGCTCGGGAAATGGAGGAGGTTGAGTCGGAGATCGCGATAAGTAATGGAGGACCGCGTGGGAGGCGGTGGAGGCAAGGTCGATTTCTGATCCGTTATCGACGTGTGCTGAAGGAGGGAGATCGGCTTAGAGCTAGCGTCGTAGACTAAAGATATCGCGTTTAAATCGGCCTAAAGGGACCTAGCTTTTACTGCGTGGCGTGTGTGGAACTTACCATCATTGGCGAGCCAACCATCATGAGGCTCGTGTGTAGATATGGGGGGCACGTCCTCATGGGAGGCGGGGCGTTTTCCCTTGCGATCTTCGGGGTCGACGTCGTCCGTTGCGCGAGGGGTCGACGTCGACGCGGGGGTTGTAGCCGTCTCGAATAAAGCGTTAATGCGAGGTTCTGCTGCGAGAAGAGAACATCGAGCAGTGGCGACGGTGAGACGAGCGAAGGGATTGTTGGCGGTAGCAGCGGAGAGCGCATTTTCAGCGGAGACGAGGGAGGAGCCAAGCGCATCATCGTCCCACACGGCTTTCAAGAAGGTGTTGTCCGGGGCGGCTACAACGGAGTACATGCTCAAAATTAAAATAAAAGTTTGGAGCGGCATGGCCAAGGAGCGCGGCATAGCGAGAATATTTTAGGGGTAAACTAAGAAGTATGACTTTTTTAAAGAGAGAAAGTAATTTGCGATAGTTATCTTGGAATACGGTGTAGCCAGAGAAGGTGAAATAGAGAACCGACTGGACATTGTGGTCGCTACCAAAATATATCGGATATTGGTAGTGCCCACATCATGATAGGACTACATTCCATCCGTTGTGCCAAGGAAATCCGCGCCATGGGCCGCAAGCGTCCCCGTGCTTCCTCGAGCGGCGCGTGAGGCGCCGCTTGTCGCCTCCACGTGTTGCATTCTCGGCGTGGCCTAGGGGTTTCCTTAGTTTAATCTGCTAGGTTTGTGCACAATGTAATGCTTTCCTTTTGCCGTGCTTTGGATTCCGTGATCCTCTTGTCACTCTTGCCCTTTTGTTTCCCCTCCCACTTTCCCTGTCCGTGCTCATCTTGTGCCAAGGAAACCGGCGTTTCATTTGCTACGTACCGTAGCAAGGAAACCCTCGTGTTTGCAAAACGCCGCCCGTACAGGGTGGTGGTGCGGGTTTACCTGCCAGTTCCATATGCCGGGACCGCCAAAAAAGTAAAATAAATAAATATCCATATATTGTGGAGAATACAAAAATATGGAGTTTTCCTGTTTTCTTCTTTTTGCTTGCCTTGGTGGCCTCCACTGCTTTTTCTTGTAAAACATTTATGTCTTAAAAAACTATGGAGTGGTCTTATTTTTGAAACTTAGTTGCATGAACGAATAAAACCGTCATTTTTTTCATTTTGTTGGAAAACCGTCATATCTGAGATTGGTCGTTTGGGCAAGGGCTTCAGAACCTTGGCGCAGTGTGGAGTGAGCCGCTGCAATATATCTGAACGTCGATTCAGCTAGCGACTTCAGCTGCCCTGGCGCGGGATCATCTCCGGCGATATCCGATACCTCGTTTGTCCGCCGCTAGCTTGTTTGACGGTACAAAACGACACAAAGAGTTGCGAAGGTTTACGCTCTGTAAAGAAAGTATAATCGATGTTACGTTGACAGTGGCAACGGACAACGGGCTCGACTCTTGTGGTACAGGCGGGAGCATCAGGCACACACGAACTCTGCGCAGATAGATACGTGACAGAGAATATCTCGTCCGCCAACCTCGGACCTCCCAAGGGACGGAGCCACGCACGATGCGGATTTCCCCGAGGTAAACACGATCCAAGTCGAGTCATAGCATCGGCGCGTTGTTTTCCCTAAATATTCTCACGTCAGCGGTAGGCAGCAGGTCGACCACTTGTTGTCCAATGTGGTTCCGAGCGCACAGCAAATCTTCCGAAGACGCGCGGCACCACAGCGTCTACGACTGGCCTCCCTGGGCGTTTCTACTGGCGCAGGTGAGAGGCACACAGCCCTCCAGGTCTCTTTAACACTCATTCGCAATACTTAAACCCACAGCTATTTTTTACGAGCAGGCCGCGCTGGGTCACGTACACTGTCATAACTGTGGCGTTCACCGTTTCTCAGAACGTCCTCAGCGTCGCCATGGTCGCAGTTGTCTGGATCCTGTTGATCTAGCCGCGACAGCTAGCGCAGAGATAACCAACGACGACGCCAGTTGGCGCAGCAGCTCTCCACGAAGCTGAGGCGTGAAACTCGGAGCTGGAGTTGTAGTTATCGATTCAAAATGTATTTGCACTGTCTCAACGGAACTCGTCATAACCTACAACTGACGGGACCAGAGGGGTGCGTGCGCTGCCTTGAGCCGTGGGGCAGGTATTATACAATGGTTGCAAACATAGCAAAAGGCAGGGCAGTCGAGGGACGAGCCCACCCACTTAAGGTGGGAGAAGGGGGGGGGGGGGGGAGTTGTGGGCGGCCCGCCGTCCGTCTAGCCATGTATCACGTGTCTTGTATGACCTTGCGACTACGTAGTGCTGTGTAAGGCTGATATATTCTGACCCGTCCGCGGGGTTGAGTCTAAGCTAAGGATAATATAAATCGATCGTCTGCTGCTATGTACAGCAGAGCGTCTATTGCTGGCCGCCCATCTGCTCGCCCAGCTGCAGAAACGTCTTCTCATCCTCCGCCGCCTCCTGAGCCAGGCTGGAGGCTAGCTCATTCAGGTCCTGCACGCACGCCCATAACATCAACTGTCAGGCGCATCTTCCTCCGTACCCTTTCATGCTATCGGTCCAGCAACTGGAAAGTGTATTTGTATGTGTGTCTGCGTTTGTAACATGATGCGCAGTTTCAAGCATTCAGTATGGCGGGCGTTGTATATGTGCGTGTGCGACTACTAAATATTAACCTGTCAATGTCCATGAGAGTGTGCATATGGCGGAGTCTAAGTAAGTCCCAGTAATTGTGTGTGTGTGTGTGTGGGGGGGGGGGGGGGGGGGGCGGGGCAATGTGCTCGCGCGTGCATGCGTTTGTGCTTGACTGTGCTGCTACCTAGCAAAAACCTGTCTATTTTCAACATGTGCAACCGTGAAGAAGTCTCGGTAATTTGTGGAGAGGAGAGGGGCATGCTAATAGTGCACTTTGAGAGTTGAATAAGTATGCGTGCGTGTGAATACTAAACCTTACTACTCATGTGAGCGTGTGTATGTGGCGGAGTGTGTGTGTGTGTGTGTGTGTGTGTGTTTCTGGGAGGGGGGAGGGGGATAGCAAGCGCACCATGAGCATGTCAAAGTACTCGTCGTCAATCATTTGGTCAGCCGCCATTGCATCGACCGGCTCCCCCTGCATGTACATCTCCTGTATCGCCGCCTCCTCGATCGCGTCCACATCTACCGAATCCATCACCGCCTTGAGCTGATTAAGGTGCACCGTCCAGCGTTCAATCTCGCCGCGCGTCTCCATCAGCTCCGTCTGAGCGCCAATCAGGTCCTGGCGCAGCTTCGACCTCTCCTTTGCGGCGCAAGTCAGTTGCTCCAACGCGGTCTGAAGCGCCACGTCCTTTTCCTGTGAGCAACCATGCCAAAGGGCGTCAGTATCACCCCTTATGTCTTACACGCACAGGCGCACCCGCAATAAAAAGTCACAATCAATCAATGACCGCTGCCAAAACAGTCTTTAAACACGTCAGGTATCGAATGGTGCGTATAATTTGCAGTGGTATAGAAGAAAGGCAAGGAATAGGAAAGGAGTTTCGCCCGCGCACTTGAATCTGCACTCTTGCATCCACCAGCTCCGACCGTGCCGCCACCACCTGCATCTCCTTCCGCTGCAGCATCCCCTTGAGCCCCGAAATCTCGGTGTCCTTTTGCCTCAGCACTTTCTCCGACTGCCTTAGATCTTTTGTCTTTTCACGCAACTCCGCGGAGACGATTCCCAGCTCAGCCTACAGCAACCGTGGAAATATCCGTCAACAAGTAAGTTTCTGGCAAATCAGCTCCCCTCCACCACCGCCACCACTACACATACACAAAGCACCAAGACTGTAGACACGTGGGCGACTTGAATCTGCATAAGCAGCTAAACACTCGAACTATAACCGTGTCTCCAACAGAATAAATCCCAAACGCAACGCAGCAATTCATGACCTCTACAATTCCGCCACTCATCTATACCAAGATCTGTGGTTAAGAAAACCTCCCCTAAGTGAGTGCTACTACACAAGCAGCCAAGTTAAGTGCTGGAAACACAATTCCGCCATCAAACAGTATAGAAGTAAAAAACCCTCACAAAGAAACAAATTGCCTTCGTCTCACGATTAACATTAGCATGTGCTCTAAATGGGATGCAGATCCTAAGCTCGCGCTTGTCTCTGGGGTTCAGCCTACTGTAAAGCATACGAACTAGTCCATAACATGTCATCACTTAACGGGTCCAAGTTCACCATCCCCTACCTGCAGAGCACGAGCCCGCTTCTGTGCCATGTTCGCCATCGCCGTGGCCTGTCCGTTGACTTTCTGCAGTCCGGTGTTGAAAGACTCTGTCTCCATAGGCATCTTCCCCGAGCTCTCAGCCGCTGGCAGCGATCCAGGGCCTGCATTGCCGTTGCGCGGTTTGGGAACGATCCGCCGCGCCATCTCCTTGGCGCGATTAAAAATCCCGGAGTCGTCCTGGCTCGCCACAAACATCTCCACAGAATCCTGACAGATGACACACGCACGCGAAACCGACACCAACGCACACAATGAGCGCCGGGTAAAGGCAAGGCAAATATCACAAGGTGCAAGAAATTGGATAGAGGGCCACATAGACTACTGAAAAGTCACACTTATGCATATTATAAACATGCAAGTGAGGGAGAAAGCACGCAGGAAAGATATACCAAGAGCTCGTCGCCGTTGTGCCTCGTGCTGGTGTCCTTTGCTGCTGCACAAATATGGAGCAGACCGCGGCCCCTGGCAGACTGTGCCACATGGCGATGCCCAGTCAGTGTCTCGGAAACAGTGTTTTTATAGCAGCTACAAAAGAAAGATATGTCGAGATGTGGAATGACTTAGCGGTGAAGGGGAGACATACCTGTGTAACGGCAAGCCTGCATGTCTGACCATTGGTTGCAAAGCGGCCCGCATCCAAGCGCACAGTTCCACAGCTGCTGGTGCTGCTGTAAGACCATGTTTTGGTCAGATAACGGAGAAAGCAATGAAACCTTGCCGTTAACACCGAAACCACATATGCAAAGGCTTCCCAATACAATAACAACTCCAATACCACCGAAACCCACAGCCATAGAAACTAACCCGTAACTACGCTATCACATTCCAAATGCCTGGTGTTGTACAACTGAAAAGTTCACGTGCACCGCGGGATGCGAAACGGACTGTAGCCCGGGGTCGCAAGTCACTACCGGCGAGTGTCGGAGAGAAGCGCGGGAAGTCGTTTGTTGACCACAGCCCGAGTCGAGGCAAGACCGAAGCGCACTCGAGGCCTCCAGCCACACACAACGCAAACACGCTGACGGAATAGAAATATACGATAGCAGCGGCATCGTGCTTTGAGTGGGTTCAAGGGCAGCAATGCCGCTGGTGCTCCAGCGCTTCATCAGCGCGACGGAGCTGAAACGCCGAAAGCGGGGCAGAGCGTCGAGTCGCAAAATATAGGGTTGGTACGTAATACAATGTTTTACCCCAACTCCCGTAGACGGATGCAGAAAGCACGGGCCACAGCACAGCCCAATAAGCGATCTATGTGCCTGGGAGTCGGGTGTCCAGCTAGTTTACGGCCGCGGAGTGTCTGGCAGGCGAGGTGATCGAGCGCACCGAGAGGAGCTCCCGACGGTCCCGGCGGATAGGGCGGCGCCCGCTGAGAGCACGGCCAAACTCATTGTGCTGACTCTGTGCCTGCGCTGGCTGTGAAGGTAAGCACTTTGTTCGAATCGACGGGAGGACTGAAACTATGTGCGGGTGGGCTGGTGGGGGTGAGTGAAAGAAACGGCTTATGTCGCGCCGGGTTTGTGACGCTCTACAGTCGATAGCGCTTCTTGATCGCCCAACGCGCTCGTGTCCCTTGCTTTCGAAGCGGAGCACTTTTTGGCGCTACGCAACGGCCCAGCTCGGAGGGTAAAGAACGAATGCAGGGTGACGCGTCCAGTCCAAGCTGGCTCGCGCGCGTAACCATACGAATGAAGGCGCGCGCACATCCTCGTACGGTACAACGTACATATTTGCTACGAAAATTGCCGGACATCACACGGAACGACTCAGCTCAGTCACGCGCAGAGTACTGGTACCTGGTACCTGACGTGGCAAGACGTACGTGGGGGTTTTGCCTAAATATCCCACTGTTCGGCGGGTACCTGGGTACTGGTTTGCCTAAATATCCCCTTGCCCGTTCCTCGGAGGGCAGGGCTGATGATGTGGCATGCCTTCCAATTCTTCGGGCACAGGCCTAAGGATTATATGAGGTTTTCAGTGCACTACACCACGCAATCGGGCATAGTTGTCGTAGGCTCAGAGTGTACTCACTTGTCGGGTAGGCTCAAAGTATACTCAGAGTGTATTGACCGGGGTAGTCCGAACACGGGCATTGGTTAAAGAAAAGGAAGGAATCTAGGTGGCAAGGAAAGTCCCATTGTCGTTAACAGTCTCAGGGTCTACTACAATACCGGCCACTTCGATATAAGTACTCCAAGTACGACCGCTCCTCATGTGAGCTCGTACCCGTAGTATGGTTTCCCTCCTCTTCAACCTCCGTACGTGCTCCCCACATTCCACGTTCTAAATCGTCCGGGCGGGGATTTCAACGGGTTGTAGTTACATGGGGTATTATGGTGTGGCGTTCCGCCGGGGTGACGCAACCTCCAAGGGAGGACGCACATTGATCCCTCACCAAACTTGCAAGACAAGAGTATCGTTCTTCGCGCTATCGCATCTATAAAGAGGGGAGGAAGGCAAGATTGCCAAGCAGTGTTCTTCTCGAGAGAGAATGACGACCGACCCACATGTCGCTGCCTCAAAGCCTAGTGCTACGCGCCTAGAAAACCTACAATTTATGTCGCTCCATTTTAGTGCGCAATACGTCACAACTTCGTATTGCTTTCATCCATTGCACTCACATAACTCCACGTTTTCGATGCACTACACTACGCACTCAGGCAGGACTTGATACGACAACTCACTTGTTGGGTAGGCTCAAAGTGTACTGACCGAGAGTTTAGCAAGATCGGCGGGGCGAGAGGTCGTGTGCAGAAAGCATTTCGAGAGATTAAAGCTTATTCTACCAATTAAAAAAATATTGTCACACAGCCGGTCACACAAACACACATAGTCGTAAAAAAATTATCAGAAATATGATACAACTACGGGTTTCATACATCCAAATACACACGCGCAAACGCACATGGTCACACAATTATTCATACACACAATATGAAAGTATTTCAACAAAGCCGGTCACACACTACAATCTCGCATACACACATACACACACAATCTCTCTCTCATACACACATACACACTACAATCTCTCATACACACATACATACAAAATCTCTCTCTCTCCTTCTCTCGCCTACACACCTCTCAGCCACACACACACACACACACACATGGTGACACAATTATTCATACACATAGTAGTATTGTGTATTGTCACGCTCAGACACGTACACACATCAGCACGCAAACACACACACAATCACACATATTTTCATAAATACATGATACAAACAATGTTTTGCACAATCACACACACATTATCCCCCCCATACACACACACACACACACACACTAGCACGCAGACACACACACACACACACACACACTAGCACGCATAGACACACATACGCAATCTCTCCCTTTCCCTCTCATGCACACCTCTGTCAGACAATCTTCACACCATCAAACACCCACATACACACGATATTATTCACACACACATAGTAAGGAGCATTGTCGTGTATTGGAACATTTTAGTCTTTACCATTCTATAATGGTATATATATGTTAAATCCAAATTAATATTTGTTTGGCCGGGCAGAAAGCTACAAACAAGAGCTTTCCAAGGATGTATTATTTGCAACAGAATGATGAGTGCACAAGAAAGAAAGTGCACATGACATGCCATTCTCGGTGTCGCCGCTTTGTAGACGGCCGGGCGCACCACACTCGGCGGATACTAGTGCAATTATGCAAACATGTTGAGAACCCATTGTAGAGTAGTCTCCCGGCTTGGCGCGACACTACGTGTACCAAGCCACGCATAGAGGCGTGCATAACCTCCACATGCACGGAAGGACCACAATAATCCAACGTGTGTACCCACAGTAATTGGGGCGTGCCGGTTAAGGTGCCCACGTCAGTGAGCAACGCGCCGTGGTGTGGTGTTCGAAAATCGGTATTCTACCCCCAATATAGAGTTTGCATGGCCATCGCGGCAATGCGCGACGGGTAATTAAATGCGTGCCGCCGTTAAAGGCAGTAACGGATTTTATTTGACACTGTGGCACATAAGGGGTGAAAATTACATGGGTGGTAGGTTCCTGCCGCGTAGAACAATCATGAGTCGTCGGCACCGAAAAGGAGTCGTCGTGCATGAAGTCTCGCAAAAGCAAGGGCGGGAGGGCGGGAACAGCGAAATTTGTGACTCCCTTGCGAGTCACCTACCATGAGCTACTACTTATAGCCCTATCTAGCGCGAGTCGTGATCCATACTGTGCGCGCATCTTGCGCGAAAGATCACTTCTCTACTAAATACTATTTCCAATACTCTAATGTATTGGAACTATTATTCCTCTTACTTGATTATCGGCATCCTAAATACCGGTATTTTTGGGCCTCTGATAGGATTACTGTGTGCCTTTTGCGTGTCTTTGAACCACTAGGTTTGCTTTTAGCTACGCCATTCGCAAAACTAACAGTGTACAGGTACCAGAATAGCTAATATGTCGAGATTTCGACAGCCCACTTTAAAAACTGGTGATACAAGTGAGACTGTATCCACAGGATACAAGTAAGGTCTCGCCCATAATCAGTGCCTCAATAGTTTATTGATTACAATATTGACTCCTCTCTCCACGAGGAGGGGGACGAGAAGCCTCCATCAACTTGACGCCACTGCCAGCAGCGGGTGGTCTGCTGTGCAGTCTCATTATCCACAGCGCCCCCCCTTCACGCCGTCGGAGTACGAGACAGGCGGTGTTCGAAAGAGATCGGCGGTCCGCGAGGCAGTTATATTGGTTGCTTGGCGGACGAACAGCCACCGCCGTCGTCGTTCGGCGGACGGCAGCGGCACGGGCAGTGCCGACCGACTGCGTGAACAATGCAGCGCCGAGGTAACTACTCTCCCTTCAGTTCGCCTGCTCGAGAAAATCCAGGCGGCGGTGGGCACGTCAGCGAGGGCGCAGCACCGTCGGGGGATGCGACGGCGCGGGAGTGGCAGGCGTGCCAGCTGGCAACCAACTTCTTCCGACGGCTGACCTGGCTGCAGCGCTGTCTGCACCTGCTTGGCACTGTCTGGTGCGTGTTCCCCCGCTGCTACACGTGTCCAAAAAGCACAACCGTTCGGTACTGAGATATTTCCACTCCCCTCCGACACATACCCCCCCCCCCCCCTTCCCCCCCCCCAGGGCCAACATAAACACTCACGTCAATACACACACACACACACACACACACACACACACACACACACACACACACACACGAATGTAAACAAACACGCACACGTAGGCACCCACGAACAAACCCCTTGATGAAAGCAAAACACACACACACACACACACACACACACACACACACACACACACACACACACATTCATCCGTAACTTAATACACTCTCTCGTGCACACAATCACACACACACACACGCACAAATACACACACGCACTTGTATACACACTAACACACACATGTGGAAACGTATAACGGCGCCAGGGTTGCAGTACACCTCTCCATGCTGGTTCCGCTGCGGACTTGGCGAGCACACACCGGGCCAGGGGCGGTAAGTTCGCGCTCATTCTGATGGCTTAAAATCTATTTATTTGTGTATTGTGTGTGTGTGTGTGTGTGTGTGTGTGTGTGTGTGTGTGTGTGTGTGTGTGTGTGTGTGTGTGTGTGTGTGTGTGTGTGTGTGTGTTTGTGTGTTTGGGGGGGGGGGGGGGGGGGTATGGAGCGCAATGAGAGGGGTTCTAAGGGAGGCGCTGGTTTCACTGTGAGGAATGACCACTCTGGCTGATTCAGGGGAGCTGTGTTACTTAGAAAGGGGGTGTGTGAGGTTGAGGTTGTGAGAAATGGCGTTGATGGGTGGCTGTGTAGGAGCTGGTGGGCTGGGAGGATAGGGGGCAGGGGCAGCTGGCGGCTGTTCTCCCACACAGCGCACGGTACGGTATGATGGTGGCAGGGATGGGGAACAACACCGTGAAGCGCGGCAGCGAGGACGACATCATGGCAGCCGCCTTCAAGATCAGCACTGGCAATCAGGGCGCCTTCCTGGCGATGCAGGCCAACAGTGGGGCTCACAAGTTGGGTGAGCTGAAGGGGAGGAGGGGAATGGGGCATGGGATTGGTGCGACGGCGGCTGATGTCTACGATAACCGAATGAGGGCTGTGTCACGGGCGAGGATGGCAGATGGTGGCGGTGGTGGTGGTGGTGGTGGTGCAAGGGCGGGTGTGGAGGGCGGGTCGGAGTCGAGTAATCTGCTGAGGGGTGGTCGCGAGGGCGGGGTGCGGGCGCAAAGGTGGGGTATACACCGAGAACAACCAGACGGAGAAGAGGGTGACCTGAGGGGAGGCAAGCAATCGGGGAGCAGGGCGTCAGTTGGTGGGAGCTCAAATGATGGTCTACACGAAGGAGCCCAGGTGTCTCAGCGCTACGGAAGTCAAGGGAAGGCTTGGGCAGCGGTGGGTGTCCATCTCGTTACCCACTGCTTATGAATTTCTGTGCGACGGATAAACTGATACGTGTTATGTAAGTAGGGTTGAAGGGAAACCCTCACCTCATTCGGCCGCACGTCCACTGCCAGCGCAAAGTCTTTCCACTAATCCCCGTTCACATCCCCTGTTTGTCCCGTTCCCAAAATTTGTTTTGATAGAGAGGTGGGTGGGGAGGGGCGACGTCGGCGGCGAAGCGGCAAAAGGTGTTTGCGAACTTTGCGGCGCCCAAAGAGCTGCCGGCGCACGGCCACCTGCCGTTTCTGCAAAAGCATGTGAAGGTAGTGTTCAGATGGCGGTCGCAATGCTTCTGCGTTATGTGTGACCCCACAAGTACAAAGAATAGTGTCATCTACATGATCTTTATACGCCATTTATATGTGCGTGTGTGTTTTCGTGCGCGTGTATGTGCATGTGTGTGTGTGTGTGTGTGTGTGTGTTCGTGGGTGTGTTTGAAAATAGTGAACTTGTTTGTCCATTCAGTCGATTGGGAATTTTCTTGTGTTTCTAATCAAAACAATATCCACATACGAGTGTATGTGCTTTATGCGTGGCTTATCGTGGCGTGTGTGTGTTTCTGTGTGCCACCATGGTTTGTGCATATACTCTGTTCGGCGATGTGTAATGCGAAAGAGCACGGGAGCGTCCCCACTCCCCACCTGCTAGTTTTGTGGTAGTGTACAACTGTG
This sequence comes from Tetraselmis chui, assembly GCA_026401115.1. Taxonomy (NCBI): domain Eukaryota; kingdom Viridiplantae; phylum Chlorophyta; class Chlorodendrophyceae; order Chlorodendrales; family Chlorodendraceae; genus Tetraselmis; species Tetraselmis chui. The sequence continues at coordinate 123,515 of JAPMLY010000815.1, forward strand.
GGTGCATGGATTAGGGCGGAGCATTGAATTTAGGCGAATCGCATGCAGTGCATGTCCTGGCGTTTGTGTTTGTGTGCGCGTGTATAGGTGTGTAGATGTCTATGTGATTATATCTAGGTATGTGTAGTAGTAAGATAAGGACATGTAGCCACCGAATTCGTCGGAGGAACGCGAGGCTCGCATTCGGCAGGGGCGGGGGCAGAGGACAAATAAGCAAGCACGTATGGATGCGACGTGATATGGGACATCTCACGTGTGCGCGCGCGCATGTGTGTGTGTGTGTGTGTGTGTGTGTGTGTGTGTGTGTGTGTGTGTGTGTGTGTGTGTGTGTGTGTGTGTTTGTTGTGTACATGTGTGTGGGTTTGAGTGCCTTTGTTTGTATTGGAGTGTGTGCGCGTGCGTGCCTGCGTGCGTCTGTGGGCCATGGTGTCACTCAGCGAGTTGATTGTCATCCCGCACATTTTCACAGGTGGCCGCAAACGCCAGTCTGCCAATCGTTGCGGTGCGCGAGTTTTCAAGGCATCGGCCCCTGCAGGTGCTGCCCACCAACCCATCACCTTCGCGTCGCTGTCCTCTACAGAGGCGCCCGAGTCATTCCTGTTGCATGGACGCAACTTTCAACAGCACGGAACTGGCAGTCATCAGGTTTGCAGCGAGTGATTGTGAGTGCGCAGAGAGGCAGATGTTGATTTGACACCGTCATGGCCCGCTTTCCCTGCCCAACAGGACCAAAGCTCAGCCATAACGACGTTGTATTCATCTTACTTTGGTGGCAAGGGCGACGACTTGATTCTGACGGCTGCAGCGGCAACAGGGCGAGGCATCTGGATCGCGGGCAAGACGTCCAGCCTGCTGGCGCCTGCTGGGCATCGCGACCGGGGGTTCAGTCGGCACCGCAGCCGAATGATGGGGGGCGCGCCGCACGACGCGTTTGTGGCTCGCATTGGTGCGCTGGGGCCGCGTGTTCTGGGTCACCTGCCCCTCTGCTGCGCACCGCTCTAACCGCAATATTAGAAAAGGGTTATTTGGATCAAAAGGGACGTCAGTTACTGGCTGTTGGTTTCTGACGTTCATTGAGATGGTTGCGTTGTCAGGTAGCGATCATTTGCCGCACAGCAATACGTACGTCATTTTGAGAAGATTAACTGCAGTCCTTTGCTCAACTACCCATGCGCTGCATGTTGTCATCCTTACACTAAATGCGACTCTTTTATGCGTTGTGTATTCTTAGTTTGTTGACAATGACTATTCATCAATGAAGGCGTTTCTCAGCAGCACCTGTTGTAAATATATATACTCATTATGTGACTTTACTTCATTCGGGGTTATGTTACAAGCTGTAAACTAGTTGAGGCAATGCTCAGCGATTTTTTGTTGTTTTCACGCACCTCGACCCTTTAAATCCAGAACGAGCACAGCAGTGAAATGGTTGAGTTGGTTGTGGCTAATTATTGGGCTAATGTTTGTCTGGGGGCTGTTGCTGCGTTCAGGGTTGGATGGGGAGGTGGTGCATTTGACCTACATCGGCGGCTCGGGCGCGGACGTGGTGTGCGGCATCACGAGCCAGCGCAGCGACGGGGTGTGGGTCGTGGGCACCACCAACAGCCCCGACCTCTACGTCACTGCCGGCACCGCCGCGCAGGCGGCTTACTCGGGATCCACGGACGTCTTTGTGGCCAACATTGCCGTTAACGGCGACATCAGGTCAGGTCAGCTGGACCGCAGGCCCCCGTGCCGGCAGCATTGCCGCATCCTTGACCAATTCTTCTCACTCGTCCTTTTACTCGCGTATGCTCTGTTTAATTCATAACAACTCCGAATATTTTGTTACAGACTGTACGCATTTTACTCTTTTTTCTGTGGTTTATTGTGTTTCAAATCGCACGGACACACATACAAAGACAACGCACACACACACACACACACACACACCCACAAAACACACACACACACACACACACACACACACACACACACACAAACGCATATACACAACACACACTCACACACACTCACACACATACCCCCGCGCGCGCGCAATCACACGTACACACAGACATTTTGAGACGGAACTGGAGATAGAAATATAGGTAAAATACACAATGTATTCAATACGCGCGTCAATTCGATTTTATTAGCCGCAGTAGTTCAAATGAATTTGCAAAATATTTCGTATCACAATGTACGGGGCCGAGGGCGCATGTTTTGCGATCAAGCTGCCCTATAATTAATACGCCTGAGCGGCGCCAGAATGGTTTCAATGAGAATAAGAGTTAACATTGAGTGCCAAACAGTTCGGCTCGTCAATGCAGCCAAAGCCTATTTTCCGCGAAGTTTGCATCGCTCTCATCCACTTATGCCCTCTCCGCCTTGTTGTGAAACTGATTGAGGAATGTTGTAAAAGTGGGCGGTGCAAAGTAATTTGGTGAGTCGCAGGCATTACTAAAAGACACGCAGAAATGACAACTGACAGGGGAAAGAGATTAAAGCGACGGTCGGAGCGCATCGCTTATTTTTATTGGTCAAAAGAGAGACGTTCATTATTTTTTTGAGTATATGGAATAACACGAGACGGGAAAAGCAATCGTGAAACTGGCTGATGAGTATCGCCAGGTCAAAGTGATTGAGTGAGTTACAGGCATTACCAAAAATTCGTGGACTGGAAAAAAAAGGGAAAGAGGGGAAAATGTGCGTCGTTTTCTTTTATCTGCCAATGGTCAGTTTGCACTTGTGGAATAATTCGACGCAGGAGTGCCAATCGGGGACACTAAGTGGTTGATTAGTGTGGTTGTCAAAGTGGGAGGTTAAAGTAATTGAATAGGTCACAGGCATTACCAAAAGCACATGGGCAAGTAAAAAGGAAAGCAAACTAAGGGGCGGGAAAATCGATCAAAGTGACGCTCAAAGTGCATCGTTTTCTGTTGTTGCTTAAAAGTGACTTTGTAGCTATGCATAAATTCGAGTATTTCAATCGCTGAGAAATAACAATCGTCGAGTGCTTCGTCTTTCAACTGACATGGTGGTATTTGTCGACTCCTTTTCGCTTTGGCGCAGGTATTTGTCCTACCTGGGCGGCAGCGGGCAGGACAGCGCGTGCAGCATCGCGCGGGAGGAGGGCGGCGCGGTGTGGGTGGGCGGCAACACGCAGTCGCTCGACCTGCCGGTGTCGGAGGACGCGCTCGGGCGATCGCGCGGGGGCGGCGGGAGTGACGGCTTCCTGGCCTGCTTCCAGCCCGACGGCCTCCTTCGCTACGCGTCATATCTGTCGGGGCAGGTGAGAGGCAGCGGCTGGCGGTAGTGGCTGTCGCCGTTGTTCGCGAATTCATTTCTTGCACATCTATGAAAGCATTTCAATTTCCATGTATAATGCAACGCTGTTTATCTTTTAATCATATTGCGCGCATTCTCTTCTCCTCTTCTTTCTTTTGGTCGTTTTCTGTCGATTTTATCGCAACCTTTTTCCTCCCTTGTCCTCATGTCCATGTCCGAGCCTTAAAAAGAAATAATTGGGGAGGTATTATTAATAAATCAAACAATTTGTGAATCCCTAAACCCTCAATTTGGGTCGTGTTCTGCTTCAGAATTTATGCGCACGCACAGTTGAACTACAAATACAGACCCCCCCCTTCAGCTTTCTCCAGAATTCGGTACCTCAAACAACATGTTAAATCGGAACGGTCTAATGTTAATTGAGAGAAATGGAAGCAATTATTGCCTGTATTTGTTTTATGCTTTTAGCAATTACTATGCTTCAGCAATGCACATATAAATACGCACAGTTGAACTACAAATACAGACCCCCCCCCCCTTCAGCTTTCTCCAGAATTTGGTACCTATAGCAACATATTAACTAATCGGAACGGCCTAATTATTGTAGGAGAGAAAAATGGAATTACCTGTATTTGTTTTATGCTTTTAGCAATTATTGTGTTTTGGCAATTATCACCTAATTTGTTTTATGCTTTGTCCAAAGCAACCATATCTCTGGCCTTCAGAAGGGATCCCACTGACCGGGATGGCCGCATTCGTTGCTGTTCTCCGCTGGACTCGGCTCGGTTGTGGTGGTGGTGGTGGGCGCAGGTGGGCAGCGACGGAATTACTGCGCTGCTGATGACTTCGCACAAGGCGGCGAGAGACGTCGGGTTTGGCAGTGGCCACAGCGGGTGGCTCGGCGGATACATGTCGCTACCCGGGAGCGACGGCCTCCATGCGCTGGTGTCGCAGTTCGACGCGAGGGGTGTGAGCCAGCGGCGATCTGATTTGGCTGCCTCCCCGCCCCGTCGATACTCATATTTCTAAAATGCGCGCTCCAGTTTTGAAACTGTCCTCTGAGTTATTCGGACGCCCTCGTCCTCTGTTCAGGCCGAATGTTCACTCCGATCTTGCGCGGAGGCGGTGACATCGACCGCATCACCGCCCTGGCGGACGACCCTTGGGATGGCACAGTACTGGCGTTGGGTGTCACCACTTCAGGTAGAGGGGTCTGCTGAGTCAGACCGGCTCCGACGCGCCAGCCGTTTATTATTATTATTTTATTATTTTCATTATCGTTTATAATTTTGTATTCGCGATGTTTTTATTCATCAAATTAAGGACCTCTAAAAATGATATGTGTTCGGCCGTTCAGCGGAGCCGACGGAGGTCACGTTTCGGACAACTGTGCGGGCGGTGACGAAGGCGCAGCCGGTGCTACGCCACACGGACGCCTTCGTTGCGAAGCTGCTACCCAACGGCACGTTGCACTCCGTCGCGACGTTAAAGGTACACCACTGATGCCCCCTCCCTCCCTCCTTCCCAAACCCCATCTATCATCTCACCCACTCCACCTTCCCTCTCTCAATGACAATGGCTCGTCTGGACTGAAAACCCCGATGGACCCGGTACATGCCGAATTGCCAAAATGAGCGAGCTTTTGTTATTATTATTGTAGCCAAATATATTAAAATTACTTTTTTAAATTACATTCATGAACGAAGTTTGTAATTTGTAGATAAATAAAACTCACTCATGATATGATTGTTGTATTCCTGACGCCAGGGCGACCGAAGCGACGTGTTGAGCGCGGCTGCCGTGTCTGCGGGGGGTGTCAGTCTCTGGCTGGCCGGTACCACCACGAGCACCGACCTCGTGTTGTCCGACGACGAGAGTGATGTCGAAGCTCGAGCGCACCCGGGGCAGTTGATTGACGGGAAGACGGACGGCGTGCTCGCCAAAATCAGCATGCGCTCTAAATGGCAAGGCGACGGAGCTCTGAAGGTGGACGGCATCCGCTACGTGGGGGGAGGTGGTGACGATGAAGTGAAGGCGCTGGTGGCCAATCCGGACGGAACGATGTGGGTGGTTGGGAACACGAACAGCGCCGACCTCAAAGTGAGCACGGACGCGGATATGCGAAAGCATGGCGGCGGCTGGGACGGCTTTCTCCTGCGTGTCTCGTAGACCATTATCCCGTTGTACCGCTGCTCTACCGGTGCCGCAACGCTTCTTCGAAGGACAACCTCGGCGAAGGCAGTGGCAAGAGGTAGCATCATCCAACAGGGAGACCTCAATTTAGATTTATATAGTCGCTATTATTTTACGTATTCGTTTTTTTAGGCGGGCGGGGCTTTGTCGCTATGACACTCCATTTTGCGGCTTACCATTTTTTCTAATGCATATATTGCCATCATCCACGCACCCCACCGCCATGACTTTGATGTGCTCTATGTTGTGCCCAAACTCACAAGAGCCGCGTGTTTGCCCCCACCCACCCCACCCCCACACACACACACACACATACACTCGGTACCTCTTTGCCACGTTGAGAAAATCAAGCTCGACAAGTATTTGGAGGCCGTGACGAATCTCAATGTTAAACAACGCCTAACTCGTATTTTGTTCTGAAAAAAATTGTTGGATTTCACGCTCGTCGTGGACATGTCGTCTGGAAATAACGCGCGTGATTCTAAGAGAGGGTATATTTGATTTACTCGGCGCCCACCTTACTTGCTAAAACGCGCAAATCCTTTGCCACCCTCGTCATCCCACTACACACTCCATGCAATTTTACGTGATTTACGCTCTGCTGATTTAGTGATAGGTTAACCATGGCTTGACGACGAGCAGGCGCCCGCCGGCGGCGCAGCGGCGGCGGCCCCGGAGAGGGGTGCGCTCGCATGCCCGTCGGCACCTACCTCTACCTCCACGCGGTGGGCGCTGGTAACCCCATAGCCGTGCCATGCCTGGCACGGTAGGGGGCTGGACGAGGTACCGACAGTTGCGATCGCGGGATCAGCAGCTGTCGGGAAGCCATGTACGGAGGGTTTTGGAAAAACATAATATCCGTACACCGGCACATGGATCTCCCGCTCGGCCAATCCGATATGTCTTTTCCGCGACTAAATACTCGCAGATACTCTCCCGACGATGGGGGGGGGGGGGCGGCGTTTGCGAAATATTTTTTGGCGAAGAGGGGTACGGACGGATCAGCGGAGGGACAAGGGTGTTGGAGCTGGCGGCGGACAGCTGGGGAGCAGCGCTAGGGACGGCGCTCGCTAGCAGTCGCCAGCCCTGCGATAGCCTTAGGTCTCCCCTGGGGGCGAGGCCTGTTGCTACGCATGACGGAGGTTGGTCGCAGACGGAGGAGCGGCACGGTCTGGCGGCGGCGGTCACTAGGATCGCCCGCCGCCGGAAAAGCCCGGTACGGGGGTTTTTGGAAAAATTCCCGTACCCACCATCTTTTGAGGACCGGCGACTCGATCCATGTGTCCCTCCAACCCCTTCCCTAGTCGGTACCCGGTTATCGATAGGTCGCCTCAGGCAGTGTGCCTAGGGTTATCGTAACGGCACACTGCTCGGAAAGGCGGCCCCCTAACAACGTAAACCACTAGGGGAGGGCACGGACGGCCACAGCGCGATCAGATAGGTGTTGGAAACAAACGGGAAAAGGACAGGGGACAGGAGAAATCTGGCTCGGGGGCAGGAGAGCGAGCCGGACGCCGTGTGCAACCTAGTTCTTTTCTCTTCTCAACCCCCGAAGGAGGAGAGAAGACTCAGCTAGGTGGCGAGCTGCGTCGAGAGGAGCGGCTAATACCTCGGGCGGGGTTGAGCACGGATCGAGGCGGGACCGACGACGACCTATGCGAGGGGGGTTTTTCACATGCCTTTCCCCCCAAGCTCCGGCACGACCGGAGTCGCACGGGAGCCGAGGTTAGGCAGGTTCGCCTCGACCAGCTCAAGCTGAACAGCCTTGCTGATCAGCGACCCCGCAGCGGCTGGAGCAGGCCGCGTATCGTGGAGACTAGCGACATTTTTTATTTCATACTGTATCCAAAAAATAATACGTATAGATCAGAAAATAATAAATACCTGGATACGGGTATGTTTTAGACGGTATCGTTACTGCCATTGGAGAGGTTGGGATTAGTGGTTCACGGTCAACCTCACGCTTCTAAGTCCAGCTAGGCATAGCATAAGGGGGGGCCCAGAGACTCCAGCCGGTTTTTACTGGTATTGGAGTGTTTAATTTCAAATTTGACGACGAGCATGCCTCTATGCAATTTGGCACTACGCGTGTTTTTACACTATTGGACGGCACAACGGTAGCAACTTAGATTGATGAGCGACATCTTGAGTGTCTATTTATGTCGTCTGCTAAGATTAAGAAACTCATGCGCAAGTCGCGCCGCAGCAAAGGACGTCACGCGAAGTTCTACGTGATTGACGTTTCCCCAACATAAGAGCAACCGACAGAATTTCGCACTAGAGAGGAGCTTACTACATAACAACGTGAAAACTTCCGGTCGTTACTCTACGATGACTTCCCGGAGTTTGTGCAGCTAGTTAATTCGCCGCTTGTAAGCCGACAGTGAAATCATCCCATTGAAACTAATGGCCCGAGCAAACGGCAACGACTTAACAAATCATCACCTACATAGCGCGTTGGGCTTAACTGACAGCTCAAAGACGCGATAAAAGCTGGCTTGATTCGACCTAGCCACATTGAGTTCGGCTCGCCAATTTTTTTTGTGCGGAAAGCTTGTGGCTCGCTGCGACTGAGCATTGACTACCGTGGGCTTAACAAAGTAACGCGTTAAGACGCCTACCCACTTCCGCGTGTGGACGACACACTCGATGAGCTTAAGGACGCGAATTTTTACACGCACCTCAACTTGCTCGCGTCTGGCTTCTGGCAAGTTCGCGTACGTGAAGAGGACGTCCACGTACAAGACTGCGTTTGAGACCCCTGACGGCTTGATGGAATGGGTCGCCATGCCTTTCGGCATGTGCAATGCGCCGGCTACGTTCCAGTATATGATAAATGACAATCTGCGCGACTTTTTACATAAGTTCGTTACGGTCTACCTCGACGACGTATGTGTTTATAGCCGCACCTAGACGAACATATGGAACACTTGCGTCTTGTTCTCCAACGTTTCAAAGAGGAGGGCTTGAAGTTACGCCTTAAGAAGTGCTTCTTCGGCCTTCAAGAGATGTAGTACCTTGGCTACATTGTGTAAGCCGGTAAAAATTCCGTTTCGACAAAGAAAGTCGAGGCCATTGCAGACTGGCGAGTGCCTACGACGCAAAAGGAGGTTCACAGTTTCGTGCAATTCTGCAACTTCTACGCCAGATTTATCTATCACTTTAGCGACCTTACGGCTCCATTGACGGACTTACTGCGGAAGTCCCAGCCACAAAGGGTTACGGTGACGCTTGCATGTTTGGAAGCCTTTGAGACTCTCGAGTTACGGCTCATTTCCGCGCCATGTCTTATCCTTCCGGAGGTCAGCTCGGACGCGACGTTCACCGTAGTTATAGATGCTTCGTCAATGGGGATTGCAACAGTCTTGCTGCAAGACCAAGGAGGAGGACTTCATCCAGTCTCTTATTGGGCGCGTAAGTTGAATCCAGCTGAGCGCGGCAGCACCTACTCTGCGTACGATTTAGAAGCTTAGTGTCATATCCCAGCCCATTTAGCTAGGTGCTAGTATCTGGCATCATTTATTTCCTGTAAATGGTACCTGTATCTCAGCGATATTCAGTGACTCATCACGGCAGTACCACTGTATCGCCGTATTTTCCCTGGACAGTACAGAGTTACTAGCAGTATCTCTTCTGGATAGTTTAAATAAAATTCCTTACAAGAAAAAGCAGTGGAGGCCACCAAGCCAAAAGAAAAAAAGGAGGAAAAAACCTAAGCCCGAGGAACAGGAAGGCATGCCACAGCACCAGCACTGCCCTCCTGAAAAGCGTCGCGGAGATAAGAACCCAGAGTGCCATGAAGAGCAGCAGAAAGACGTTGCATGAATTCACGTCGCACATCCCCTAAAAAACGCCGAAACGGAACAGAAGTAGATCGACGAACAAAATGTTGCATACGGACATAACTGTCAGAGCGCAAGGAACGAGAGTCAGCGGCCCCCATGCCAGGGAAGCGACGAACAGCCACCAAAATAGCCAAGCGATCGACCAACTCAGCCGCCATCGGCGCCAACCGGCCCCATCCTCCATGGCGAAGGGATAATAGTCATGGACCGACTGAACCGAAGGCGTGCCAAGCAAAGCGGAAGTGCGGAGGTCCGCATCAAGTTTGCCTTGCTGAGCTCCCAATGTAAGGCTGCCAGGGAGTGGAAGGCGAGCACCTATACGAGGAACGTTGGTGTTCGTGCGAGCACTTGTAACCGTCACATCAACAACAAGATGACGGTGCGGAGCCATGAAGTCTAACCAAACCACATCCCCGGGACGATCACGTGAAGCTCCCGACCGAATACGGCGGACCTCCAACCGCAAGTCCCGGCCCTTAGTAGCCCCCGCTTCAAGCATGAACTCTTCAAGCACGTGGACAATACGGTCGTGGAGCTGAATGATATACCAAGAGCACGGGCACCGGGGAATATGGTCCATGAGCATAGCGGTTGTTGAGCGCTCACCCGACATAAAGATGCTCGATACCGTCGACGAAGATCCATACCCGCGAGATTCTGAAGGGGCCTCATTGCACCGAGGGCATTTTCGAACATGAGCGGCGCGCTCCGCAGTCAAGCCAAGCACCCGGTGGGCTGCCATCGTATAGCAATCGGATGGCACCTTGAAACTGGACTAATGTGAATTGAAAAGAGAGCCAAAGCCCCGCGACCTGTACCCGAAATCACCCTCATATAGTCCGGTGGGGAAGGTCTGCAGAACGCCAAGAGGTCAAGGTAGGCCCGGGCACGAAGAATGCGCGAAATGCCCCGTTGAATGTGGCCCCCGGAATCTCCCAAGCGAGTGAGAGCATCGGGAGTCGGAAGTTGTGGGCTAGTCACTTGGGTAGCGGGTGCCTCCGCATTATTGACCGTAGATACCACCAACTCGACATCGGGCCCGGCATAATCGGAAAGGTTTTGGTTCAGTGTGTTAGTCAACACCACAAGCTCCGATTCCGAAAACCCGCCCATAGTGGAGATAGAGTCGTACGAATTGCGCAATTGGACCGCCCACGGTAAAGTAGAAGTGGCAACATTCACTAGTTCCTGTCGGATGAGACCGTACAAAGGACCTAGCGACTCGGACTCGGGCCCCTCAAGTACAAAGTATTCTCCCTATTTTTTTTGCGTAGAAATGCTTTTAAATGTATTCATTCTGTATGTTCAATTTAAATTTCTTTTTCCAAATCAAAAGGTATAATCAGTAATCAGGTTGGCGAGGGTCGCAGTGAATGAAGCATAGTGAGCATGTTCGGCGTCGAGCTCGAGGGACGGTACATTAAGCCCCCCAAACTCCGCAGGGAGGGAGAGCTGTCGTTTGGCACAATTCAGTTGATCGAGTGTTTGTGCGTCCAAAGAAACGCCCAGTATTCGATAAACTGCTGCACGAACGGCCCTATCTGCAGTAGCAAGGTACGGTCGGCAGATATCTGGGGGGAGGGTGCGGAGCGAGAAACCATAGCGGCGTACCGCACACGTGATCATTAAGCGGAAAGCGGCGTGTGTCCCTCCGAAGTCCGACATAGCAAAGCATAAGATCTTGTCCAAGAGGAGTTGATGAGCCTCAACGGTGTCTTGCAGCCAAGAGTGTACATAGTTCTCATTATGAGACGCTGGAGGGCCGTCCGCCATCGAGAAGTCCATCGCCAAAGGGGTTCCAAGGTTACTAGTACCCGTAACAACGGGGACCATCGCCCGTATCACCTCGACAAGTTCAAGGGCCGTATCCGGACGTACCATGCACGAAGATTTGATTGGTTGAACATTCGAGCAGACTTTCCCCATTTCCTCCGTAGCCACCGTAATCACAGTCGGGACGAAAGGCGTTTTGATCAAATACTTGCCATCATCCGAAAAGGCTTGGATCGCCGCTGAATCCTTGCACCGTTCTCCAATATTCCGGAGGGGGGTGCTTATCGCCAGGTTGAACAAAAGCGGGCCAAGAGGATCTCCTTGTCGGACACCCGTACGAGATTGAACCGTGCCGTGTAGGAGCGAAGCATCGTTGGGGTCGAAGTAATACACCGTGGAGTCCCGTGAATATATCATCTCGACCAACGGGATAATGGGATGCAAGTCAGGGTTCTTGTACAGCTCCGCAAGGAAACTCCGGCGGGAAATGGTGTTGAAGGCGTTCTCCAGGTCCAAGCTTAGAAGGCTGCAATCAGGAATAGCTTGTAGGCCAATGCGAGTGGTATGAATGGCTCGCTCGATACCCGCTTTGGTGAAAACCGATCGTTGTACATGGCCAAGGTGGTCGGCCGCGACAGTCGCTATCCGCGCTACGGCGTGACAATGAGCTAACCGCGACAAAACGTTGCCAGCAGCAAGCGGCCGGACTTTAGGAGCTTCACCCCGAAGGCGAGTGGCGTCGCGGTCAACCCCGGTTTGCTTGTGAAGAGCCCACCCGGTCGCACTCGCCAGAAAGTCCGCCGCAGCCTCGGGAATGTTTCCCGCCGAGTAGCGGTTAACCCACTTACGCCATGCCGGAACATTCAAGTCACGGACATGTTCCCATCGCCAGCCATCAACGTGGGGGGCTGACAAGCGAGGTGCTTTTCTCAAGACAAGGAGCATAGACTCCTCCCATATTTTGAGGCTGTCACTGTCATCTAAATACGTGAGGGGTGGGCGCGCCGGGGGGGCAGAGGGTCGGGGAGATCACAGTCTGGATGGGGAGTACCGGGAGGAGGATGCAACCGCTGAAGAGCGGCCAAAGCAGCGTCCGCGTCCTCCACCATTCCGAAGTCGGCTCCGTCTAGGGCCATACGGGCCCGTCGCAACTGGCCAACTTCCACTAGCTCACGGGCCCGACGGAAGGCAGCACGGCGTCGGAGGTCACCTTCAGAGAGGCGAGTCGGTGGGTGGTGCTGCTCCCGTTGAGTGTTCTGGGCCCGGCGACGGCGAGAGCCCCCCCCACCCCGGCCCCGACCGCCGGGCCGTCTAGGCGCAGAAGCTCCCGGGCACGCACGTGCAAGCTCACCCCCATCTCGAATATCACATAGAAGGGTGTCAATGCCCGTGAGTCCGTCCTCTCCGGACGTAAAGAACCAGAGACGGACTCGACGTTGGACCAGGGAGCGGATGCGAGCACCGGCCGCCGCCGGGAACGGTCGGAGGAGGAGGCCGCCAAAGCGGTGAATTGCCAAAAAAGCTCCAGCAGCCCGAGAGTCCGTTGAGGGAAGGGAGGTCGCATATTCGAGGGTGTCTTGTAGGGCAGAACGTAGGTCGTCTCTCGCTGTCGCACAAACCCCTCGGGCCGCAGTGACAAGTCTGAACTCAAGTAGACAAGCGACCGGGTCGTTGTCGGAGCACCATGAGGCAGGAGTAGCAGCCCGAGGGGGGGATCGGAGAGCAGCCTCTCGGCGGAGTGCAGCGGCAGATGAGGGCATAAAAGCTTGTCCATGAGGTATCGGGGGTCCATCATGTGTAGGGGGGGGGGGGGTGAGGGGGGTAAGCTCCGGTTCGGCCCGGGGTGGGGAAGGGAGTGGAGCCAAGGGGGGGAGGCCACCCCAAGCAGGGGGGGGAGGGGTGACAGCTATTCGGAGGGGGCGTGGTCCAATGAGCGGCGGCCGGGAGCTGCCAGCATAGTCGTGAGGCAACATTGGAGAAACGGGAGCAGCCACACAGTGTAGGCGTGGAGCGGTAAGAGGGCGAGCTTGGGTGGCAGATAGAAGGTGGTCGCCCGAGGCACAAAGGGAAAACAAGGCCGGAGAGGAGGTCGCAAGGTGGCGAGCTTGGCGACGGTGTGCGGAAGTAGAGGGGCCATTGCCAGTTATGAACATTTTCGTGTGTCTGGCAAAATTAGAGCGCCATTTACGCCCAGCAAACCGTATACCACACGGAGAGTAAGTGTAACATCCCCCCCGCGACGGGGATAGAACACCCGATGCACTTAGGCCCGGCACCGACCCTGAAGCTCCAGCATGGGCACCAGCTGCAGCAACCGCAACTCGCCGGCTTCCAACAACATCATCTCGCCGCCAACCAGCTCCAGCCCTCCGCCCGGCAGCAGAAGCACTTTGTCCATTGGCACCAGCACATGCAGAACCGGCACCGCTGTCAATCCTCTGCCCACGGGCCGTGGCAGCATCGGCGAGTCGCTGACCGGCACTTGTGGGAGCACCACTAGCAGCGCCATCACTGGCTGGATCTCTCTGTCCAACAGCCCATGCCGCAGCAACCGGGCGCGGGCCAGCACAGGCAGGTGCATAAGCACCACCAGCGGCCCTGCCACCATCCACATGTCTGTGCCCACAAGCACCATCACCAACACTAGCAGCCCGGCGCGAGCGAGCTCCGGCAGCCGCAAGTCCCATAGCGGTAGCAGTAGCAGCAGATGCAGCACCACTCGCCGCAACCCTTTGCTCATGGACGATGGTAGCAACGGCCGAGCGCCAACCACCACCAACAGGTGCCAAGGGGTCTCCGGCAGCAACACGGCAAGCTCTTTGCCCATCATGACCACCAACAGCAAGTTGCCACGAACCAACTCCGGCGGCTGCTCCAGAACCGACGGCCCCACCAGCAGGGGCATCAGCCATCACTAAGACCCCACATGTAGCACCTTCACTACCGGCAGCAGCGGCACTACCAGCAACAGTTGCATCAGCAGCAACACCCCCAGTTGTAGGCCTCCGCACATCAGCAGCAGCGCGCTGTCCTCCAGTAGGAACGGCAATCTCCGCACTCCAACCAGCACCAACACGTGTAGCAGCATGAGCAGCTGCACCCTCCGTAGCAACACCAGTAACACCAACACCCCCAGATGCGGCTTTGCACACGCCATTCTCACCGGCAACAGCCGACCGCCGACCAACAGCCGCAACAGAAGCAGCAGGAGCAACGGCGGCACCAGCCACTCCCAGCGCTAAATCGGCGATCGCCACCGTCGCCATGGCGATTTTAGTACTTACTGTATCGAAAATACAGGCACGCGGTGGCGATGCGGCTGATGCAGCATTTGACAGTACCAGTACTCGCGGTACATATGCTATATATGTTAAAACATGTCATTTTTTAGATAGCGCTTGTACGAGGATCGTATTTGGAATGAAAACGGTACTGCCGAAGTTATGTACATGTATTTAAGCTGTGTTGGGGCTCACTTATGCCAAAGATGTGGATCACTTACAGAATTTGGATTTGGTGGCCCTTGGGCCACCCTACACGCAATGTGAGAGGGATCGGGTGGGTGGGTTTGCGTGAGCGATAGCTCTCGCAAAAGGCAGAAGGTGGACACACAATCGCTGCTGGTGTGTTATATAGGGTGCGGACATTTTACTGTCCGTGCGCGCTTGGGCGCTTGAACCGTTAGGGAGATGTAGCGTCGGAGGTAACGCATGTAACGGAGGTAACGCCGGTTACTTCGTAATTTAGCCCTGTAATTCAAACCTCTATATTACTAATATGACCATTTAAGCTGTGTTGGGGCTCACTTATGCCATCTGTCGCCGACTGGCGTGTAACGTTGGGTGGGGGCCCGCCAGGGGTCATCCACCCAAAGAGTTGCCAAGCTCCCGGGCACGGGAGCACTGTTGGGTCGATGTAGTCGAGGACTACGTCCGACTCTCGCGCCCAACCGCCGAAGAACTTGATCTTCTGCATTGGGGTACCGATACTGTACGCAGCAGTAGCTGCACCCTTTCGGAGGGAGTGCGAAGTCCACGCGAAACCGTCCGGAGGTTGTTCGTGTACTGCACAAAGTACGCGTTGTAGCCAAGCAGTCAGGGTGTCCGCAGTCCAGTTTGTCGTAGGCTCGCGTACACTAATAGCCCATCGTCTGTCCGGTATCTTCCCGGCGGAGAACCTGGTACGGGCAGCGTCGAAGTACTGTAGTAGTTCCGCAATGTCCGGGTGAGCCGAGGCCGGTAGTTCACAGAGGAGTTTTCGCTCCGTGGAAGTACCCCGTTGACCTTTTCTCGTTCCGTGGTATAGGAGGATTCCGCCGGTCGGAGTACACAACAGGTCTCCAGACCGGCACTCAACTCCCGCTCCACCTCGACAAAAAAATGTGGCCAGGAGCACCGTCGCTAGACACGCTCGGAACAGCAGAATGAGTTCTGCTTGAGCCTGAGTCCAAGTGTCTGTCAGCTGTGTGCGGAGGTCCTTGGCCAGGCGTAGCGATGAGACAAGAATCCGGGCTGGGAGGTACAGGCGTGTGCGGCTGGGCTGGAGGGAAACTTGGGACGCAGCGAGACCCCGCCGGACCTTGGCGACCAATTCGCCTTGTGCGACTGGTTCTGCGCCGTGGTCCTTGAAAAACCCGTTTACGGCTGAAAGGTAAGGCTGTAGACTAGTAGCCTTAATGGTGCCACGTTCTCCGATCCATGCAATGTAGCGGGCCATGGTAGCAGTTGTTGCTGCCAGCGGCGGTAGGCCTTGCTCCTCGCAGAACTGGAAGTAAGGCTTGATTGCGCTGTTGTACGTGTCGGACGTGCTCTTCGCCCAAGCGGCGGTCAGCAATTCGAGCGTTTTTGCTCCAAGGCTGTCAGTGCCCAGTAGACGTTGCATGTAGGGGCGCATCGAGGCGGCCCACGGGTTGTTGCAGCCTGCCACCTCCACCTTGTAGCGGACCTTTGCTGGTCTGGTGGGGTAGGCTTGGACTGCTGGCCTGATGTGCCGTGTGTTGAACAGGGTCAGGGTAGCACTGACAGCGCCCCGGCGGAGGTACAACCAGGCCGGGAGGGAATCCGGAATACAGTGACGGGCCAATGAGGCTTGCCGACTGTACCGCGTCCGTGCCGCCGCCCGGGACGGAACAAGTGAGGTCGGGCCGGAAGGACCGTCTCGTGGCACGCCAATTCGGTAAGGGCCTGATGCCACGCTTTCCCTTGCCACCGGGGGGCGACCACCGTGGCTGCTGCGCCGCTCTGCTGTAGTTTCTGGGCGAGGTCGGGTAGCAGGGGCCATGGCGGGTTGCACCAGTTGTTTTCTGCTTTCCAATTCGCATCGGCGAGGTGAAGGGCGTCCACGGCTTCGCACGATGGGTCTAGCCAGTTCGCGTTGTAGCGGGGCAGTAGCGTGTTGAGAGCCGACGCAAACCGGTCGATTGTGTGCGGGCCGAAGTGTGTGTCCATTTCGTGGAACACAGCGGGGTCGAGTTGCCAGTCGTCGCTGTCGAGGTGTCGGCTGAGCTTGTCGGCCCACGTGTTTGCCGCAGAACGGATGTATCTGGGCCTGATGTGGATGTTGTTGGTGTCCAACAGGTACCATAAACGGCGTAATTCGTTCATCATCTCCGGGGAGCGGGACGTCAGGCCGGTCAGGACGTGGCAGACCGCCTGGTTGTCTTCGTGGAGGAGGACGTTGCGGCCAGCCAGGTGTGGCAAGAAGCTGAGGACGGCCAGACGGACGGCCTTCAGTTCTTTCCAGGTAATGTGCTGCTGTTCGTCCTGTATTCCCCAGAAGCCGCGGGCTTCGAGTCTGCCGTTCAGGACTGCCCCCCATCCATACCCCGAACTGTCGCAGTGGATGTAGGCTGACTCGACCGGGCGGTGTATGTTCTTGCCGTTGGCGTGGCTGGGTACTTGTGTCCACCACTGTAGATCTCGACTGAGCTGCGGAGAGAGGCGGACGCGGCCTCCCCACTTGTCGCCTAGTACGGAGTGCAGTTCGCGGAGGAAGAATCTTGCCGCTGGAATTGCCAGAAAAAGGTACTGCGCCTGACCCGCGAATGACTGTAGTTCCTTGACAGGGAGCCATCTGCAGTTTCGGGTTGCACGTTGCAGTAGGTGACGAGCTTGTCTTGCGAGCTTCTGTAGCTTTTCCACCGGGGCGAAGAAGTAACCTGAAGCTGTGTCGATGTCGATGCCCAGGTGGTGGCCGTATTGCGTCGGCTCCCAAAAACCCTTGGAGGGGTGGCGGAGAAGGCCGAGATTGGTGAGGAGGCGGTCGACGCGCTGCCTGAGCGAGAGAGCGAGAGCACGAGTGGCGGCGAAGAGGAGAAAGTCGTCCACATAAGGTAAGATTTTGGCTCCGCGCCACCGCGTGTGTCGGAGGAAGCGCTTGCTTGGTCTGTCGCTGTCGGGTTGTGTAGGCTTCCCGTGCTGTGTTGTAAACCCACCGGGGTCTGGTTGACGGAGGTGTCGTACGAATGTGTCCGTGAAAGCGCAGAAGTGGTAAGGGCTGAGCGACCAGCCCATCGGGAGTCCAGCTAGTCGGTACAGCTGGCCGCGAACGTTTACGGTTAGATAGTCGCGCTGCTCTGGCACGATGCCCAGCGCGTAGAACCCGTCTTTTAGGTCGAACGAGAACATGTAGTCGCCCTTCCGAGTCAGATGACGAACGCCTAGCAAAGACTCCATCCGTAGTCGCTTTCTGACGCAGAAGCTGTTCAGGTGTCGTAGGTCGACGATAAAACGCCACTGATTGTTGCCGGGCTTGGCGACTAAGAAGAGTCTTGACACGTACTTGCTGCAGGTGGTGCGTTCCCAGGCTCCCGTCTCCACGAAGCGCGCGAGCTCGGCCTCGACAAAGGTGAGCTGCTCGGGGGTAGCGTCCAGCAGTGAGGTGCCTTGGTTGAACGGGGGTGGGGGTCGGTTGTTTAGGAAGGGAATAGTAACGCCCTCCCGGATCCACCGTAAGACTTGTCCGCTCGCGCCGATATCTTTCCAGGCTTGCCAGTTTCGCCGCACGCGATGACGCATGTAGTTTGAATCTGGGTTGCAGGAATCGGCGCGGCGGGTCACCCCGTCATTCGTCCTTGTCGGCCTCGGTCTTCTTGTGTGCCTTGTCGGTAGGGGGGAGGGGGCGGCCGCTCGTGCGGTCCTTTGGCTTGGCCTTGGTTTTGTCCGGCTTGTCCGGCTTATCGTTCGGCCTGTCCGGTTTGTCTGGTCTAGGCTTGTCGGCCTTGAACTGGGCAGCTGCTTGCGCTTTTGCAGCTGCTGTGATGCTGACTTCGAGTCGTTTGTCCTCCAGGGCTGCCAGGAGTCCGTCGACGACGTTGCCTCCACGGTCGGAGGCGACAGTGTCGAAGCACCGTGAGTAGACGAGACGCTCCGCGACGCGTTCTTCTCCGTTGAGAATCTTCTTGGCCTTGAAGCGTCTGATGTAGGTGAGTCGCGCTTCCCCCGCTGAGGCCACTGCTTGATTAGTACGTAGCGCTGCGTCGACGAGGGAGTAGGCGTAGGTTGTTTCGTCGGGGGTAGAGGTGACCGAGCGAAGCGTTTCCATAGCAGTTTCGAGTGCCGCGTTAACGGCGGCCGTAAACACACCATAGCAGAGCAGGTGTCGATACTCGTCGCGGGAAGAAATTCTCGCGTTGTCCGTAAAAAATTTGTCGGCCTCGTCGTGTCGAGGGTTCCACAGGCACGGGGCTGTTGTGCCAGATGGGGGTAGGCAGTCCGCGAACGTACGGGACGCGAATTCTGACCACTCTCTAGGGTCGATGTACTCTAGAGGGGTGGTTTTACTGTCAGCTGGTAGAGCGTCGAGCTCGAGTCGTCCACCCGCAGCGCTGTCGGAGTCGGCTGTGGGGATGGCTGAAGTAGTTGGTTTTGTTGACGCGGTTGCGACGGAGAGAGTTGCGACCTGGGCTGCTAACTGCTGCACAATCTGTGTTAGCAATTGCAGCTGGTCTGGCTGCTGTTCCGGCGCGTCACCGGGCGCAACGTAGAGGTCAGTAGGCAATACCAGGCGGTCTGCCATTTGGACTGACGGAGTGTGTTTTCGTGCGTCGTGCAGGAGACTCAGTGATCAACACCTTGCGTGGCTAGCAAGAGCCACGATGCCGTTTGCGTGAGCGATAGCTCTCGCAAAAGGCAGAAGGTGGACACACAATCGCTGCTGGTGTGTTATATAGGGTGCGGACATTTTAATGTCCGTGCGCGCTTGGGCGCTTGAACCGTTAGGGAGATGTAGCGTCGGAGGTAACGCATGTAACGGAGGTAACGCCGGTTACTTCGTAATTTAGCCCTGTAATTCAAACCTCTATATTACTAATATGACCATAAATCGAAGGTTTATTTACCAGAACACCTGTTTACTTTACTGATTGGTGGTTTTCACTGTGTTTTTGTAAGTAAACTACGACGTAGAATCTATTCATTAAAGAATAACTATATAATCACGCGGTTTACTTACATAACACCACATATCAACCTCATTAAATAAGTCACCGCAGAGGAATAAATAGAGCGTGGATGCGCTCAGCACCTGTATTCCCTATCTAACTGCCGCATACCCGTCATAGCTAAGGATGAGCGATAGAGGGTACATAGATAGGAGCTCTAAGTCGGTTGGGATTTAACGTTGTAGAGCTACATGGTAGCCCTTTGGCCGTACTGCGTGGAGGGCCTCGATCGGGCGGCGGCCGAGTAGTGTCACCCTCTACACCCGCCCGGTACGTCATCGCTACCTAGAACCGTAGCAGTACACGATGAGAAGCTACCTCTCGTGCTGAACCCCCTTCCTCGAAGGAGTGATATTGGTAGCTATCTACTAGGATGGGGCGGCGGGCTACGCATAGGGCTGAGCTAGTAGACGGGGAGTGGAGAAGTAGAGACTGCAATTTGCCTTGCTATTCCTGAGCGATAATGGCTGCATGATCTCGGGCTTTGCAACATATGGAACCACTTCACCCCTTTTCGCAGTTTCCACAACCGTGTTTCAACTACACCTGAAAACCTTCCTACCCGAAGTGCCGGGTTAAGTACGGATTGACTGAGCCATAAACCGCTCAGTTCTTTCCCGTTCGTCGTTCCGTCTGCAGCCTTGCCTTGGTGCACAATAGGTACGGTGGATACTTGATATGTAGCGCGAACGCAGAACGGTGAAGAACGGGGCGGAATGTGGCGCGCTTTGAATTCATATCTAGTCTTTGAGCACATATCTGTCCGTAGTTTCCTAGGGGTCGTGCATAATAATTGAATATGGTACGTCATCTGGGCGTTTATTTCTAATATTATAATACAGCCCACAGTCCCGGAGGTACAGGTACGGTACTATCATTTATTATCGCTAAGCACCAGAGCGCATGTTTATTTCGAAAGCGTGCACCCGCGCACCTGACACCGCCTGCAGTCGCACGCGCATCCGCGGAGTTGCCGTTGACTAGCGCTAGTGAGACAAGGACCATAAAGCTATTCCTTGCAGGTTCTGGCCCTTCTGCACCAACCGCTGCTATTCGTGTTGCCTGCACCTTAAGAAGGTAAAGTGTTGACCACTTGTCAAACTTGCAGCGAGTCCTTTTTTACGACTGGAACGTGCGTCAAGTGCCTCGCAGGTAGATCTCTTGCCGGAATAAATTTGGCGGTGGAAAGGCCGCGGCGCTAGAGATAACCACGAGTTGACTTCTGCGGTCTTCGTGACACGCATTCAGGGGTAAGGCACGTCCTTCCTCATTTAACTTTACACCCCCCGAAAGCCCGAGCCGTATTGATAACACTCAGGTTTCGCTTGGTAGCTCGGAGGTTGAGGTCCCCCAAGCCAGGCAGCTGGCAATTACAGACCGCGTTTGAAAGAAGATAACAACAGGATCAAGCGCAACGGCGAATCCTTGAAAGTGATATCTTATGCTTTCATTGTAAAACCGGTAGTCACTGCTGAAGCCCCCAGCCCAAGGTCTAAGGCTGTCTAGTTTCTACCGACGACCTGCCTTGGTTAGATCTTGACTGTAGTAGCTACAATAGACATTGCCGCCAACGGGAGTGGGCGGTATTATTTCCAATTGAGCCAAGTAGGTATGCATTATTCAGCCAGTTCTCATAGAAATAGCGAGTACAGTGATTGTAAATAAATTCTACGCATCGAGTCAAATTTGCCAAAATAGTATCCGTCAGAATTGAAGCAAATGCAGTCTTGTAAGTAATCTTTGTGAGTGGGAATCGATTGCAAAGTGACGATCGCCATGGCGATCGCCACAGAATGGCGATCGTTTTGGCGGTGAGCTATTCGGTACAGTAGCGCACGAGAAGATACAGGTTTTCGCATAATTGATAATAATAACCCCCTTCCTATACAGGAATGATAATTATCATTCCTTAATTTTCTGGGTGACAATTATCATTATCGCGGCCGTGGTCCTATACAGAGCGAATGATAAAATTATCATTCCGTCATCATACAATCTGTACAGGATACCGGATTCGCGCGGGAACTGCGACTCGGTGCCGATTTGCTGCAGCCGCTGCCGCCAGACCATGCGTACGCGGCGCACGTTGGCAGCGCGACCGACCACCTTGAACCCGGCGGGCCACAGCACCACCTCCTCTACGAGGCGGTTCCCCGCTTGTGAGCGCATAAGGGGTATCCCCCCAGCGCGCGGCGGGCAACACGCGGGGCCGCATCCCGCTGCTAGTTGAGGGGCTCCGCATATCAGCACGTTCGTGCTGTGGCGCCGTGACCGTTGTGGGCGTGTAGTGTAGACGCATGTGGGTCCTTTGGGCGCCTGTGGGTGCGCCTACGGGTGCGCACAAGCGGGGCACGCGGGCGGGGCTCTCGAGCTGATGGTCCGCACTTGCGGTCAGACCGGGTGGTAGAGGCGACTACAGGCGGGCGGCTGCCACAAGGGCGTTAAAAACGTACCGTACGGGACGGAAAAGTTATCATTATTTTTAATGATAACTCTAGCGCTCTTCAATCCCGAAGCCGCTCGGGATTGAAGAGCGCTAGTGCCTCGGGGATATGTGTATGATCTGATATATCATACATCGGCCTGTATGATTACGCGTTTTCATAATCAGTACTTTGGAGGCGGGAAGGGTAATAGATAGCTGGGGCGCAGCAGTGGGGCGTGTTTATTCCGTGCGGACCCGCTTCATGTTGCCAAGCGCGACCGGGTCTAGTCGCATGTGGTGCTCGAAGCAGTCGCGGCTATGGCGGGAGCCGGGCATACATAGGGGAATCCCACACTGCACGCAGTAGAAAGACGTCCAGTGAAGGACCCCCTCGTCGCGGTAGCAGCGGAGGCAGCGAGCTTGCTTGCTTCGGCCCTTTTCTGAGCGGCCAAAGTTACCGGGGACGTGGACGCGCTCTTCTTGGAGGATCCGTTTCGGTTCGCCCAAAGGTACGGATATTGTCCTTCCCCGACGTTGGGCCGGCACAGCGTGATCCTGTAGCCCGTTGTAGACCAACGTCTTACTTAAAATATCAGCGAAGTCCTTGATAGTTAGGGCTGAGTAGGGGTGGGAAGCAGAGACGTGAAACTTGACTAGTTTCCAGCAGTCGGTAACGCAAATACCGGCCATGGTAGTCGCTAGTCGGAACCAACAGTCTTGGGTTAGCCAAGCCTCTTCCATAGCGAGCTCGTGCTGTCGTGATTGGTTGTGGTTGTCAACCCGAGGACTGCGCTCGAAGTAGTTGGAAACTACATGGGGGCGAGAGATAGGACGGGTAACGATGTTGCCGTAGTCGTCCGCCCACCGTTGAGTGTAGGGGTTGCCGTTGGCCATGCCGCCCGCGCCGACAGTGGAGATAAAAAACAAAACTTTGCGCCGGTTGTACTTGTAGCCTGTTGCCACCAGTTGAACACCTTCCACAGTAGTGCTGAGGTGAACTCTGCTCCCTGCAGGTGCCGTCGACAGGGATTCCTGAAGAAAAGCCTTGGGGAAGAGGGCGTGCGAGGTCTTCACAACTCCGGTGAAGTGGCGCTTCATCTTGCTAAGGGCCACCGCGGCCTGCATGTGGAATATTGAAGGTCAGTGCCTATCCCACAATAGAAAGGACATAACACATGACAAATGTAAATTTTGTAATGCTTCTCTTACCTTAACAGACCCGAACCAAGAATCCCCCAATAGCGTCATGCCCTCGTCACTTGCATCCTCCGCCATTCGTAGCACACACGCGGTAGACACTCCATGTTCGGTTGCATATTTTTTTTCGCGCATGGCGTTCTTCCCCTCTTGCACCTCCATATAGACCATCACACCGGTTGCACAGTCGCACATAGTCTTCATCTCCGTCCCCAACGGCTTTGGCTTGCGGTGAATGTAGGTTATGTTGGGTAGCCCGCCTAGCTTGTCTTTGCGAGGTTTATAAGCCGACATGCTTTCATCCATCGTTTGGTAGACCCCTTGCTGTAGAACGTCCCTCCTGTTCCGGTTGAAGTCGTCCACACCATTCCGGAACCATGCCCACGGGTCTAGGCCAATCTGTTGTGTCTCTGCTTTGCAATATTTAATAAGAGAACGAATAATCTTGAACCTGTGGAATGCCATATATTTTTGAAATTGTGGTTGGTCTCTTATTCCATCAAGCATGTTGCTATTCTCCCACAAATCTCTACCCCTTTGCGCATAGACGGTTCCCGCTATCATCAAACCCCAAAACCTGACGAACTCTGCTGGGCTAACCTGCCTAAAGTCTGCCCTCTTGCTTAAGCCTGCATTCCTTGGTTGACGTAATATGACGGTGACGCCAGGTACGGGTGGGACCCACGCGCCGTCCTCGACGCCTTGGGAGTCCTTGGCGGTATCGTCGGATGGAGCGGGGTCGCCCTCGTCGTCGGACGAGTCGCCCTCCATATCGAGGGCTTCGCTGGTGTTGCCGGGAATCTCCCCCGCCTCGGTAGGTGGCGATTATTGAACCATGCAAACACAGTTAGTGTGGAAGATAACGTACGCAAACGTAGTTACAGTCACAGTCCCGCAAACGGAACAGTTACAGCGACAACCAGCCTACAGGCGTGGTGTCGGGACAACAGAAGTGTGAGAGTTGTAGCCTAGCGACAGCTCTGTACCGAGTCAAACAGTTTATCGGTATGTCCGATCTAGACATGTACTAATCATATCTAGAATAGCTTACAGTAGCTATCTGCAACTAATACGTATGCGGTATTACTTACAACACTCCCCCTGCAGGTAGCTACGGGATGAAGCGTTGCATTGGGTCTTGTCCTCCAATGATCGCACTTCGGTGTCTTGCAAGCGCATGTCTTGGGAGGAGCTTGGTGAGCATGGCAGCGTCGGCAAAGCCTGTGAGTTGGAGGCTGTGGTCCAGGCCCCCCCCCAACGTCACGCGCATGTGAATGGTGCCGTGAAGGGAGCGGAGGACCTTTTGCAAAGCGCGCCAATGTGCCTCTGTGGGTGAGGCTTGGGCGGAGCCAAGGATGCACAAGACCGGGGAGACAGCGGGGCGCGTGCAGACGGGGGCGTAGTGGGGGCTGCCCAAGAGACTGGGGTGGACGTCCGGGTCAAAGTCGGGGGTTGCGTGTGTCGGTCGCCCGATGACTATGGGGTCAACGGTTGGGCGACGACGGCCACGGGGGGTGTGGTCGCCACGCTGGGCTGGGGAAGAATGATGTCCATGGAAGAGTAGAGGTGGGCCACCGGGAAATGGAGAGCGGCCAGCCAGTGGGGACGGCGGGGCGTACGAATTCGGGTGGTCACGGGAGGGGGGGACGCCGTGAAAGGGCGCCTCCGGGATGAGAGGTATGGGGTGGTGAGGGACATATCCAACGGGGGGGTGGGGGGGGGGGGTGGCGGGAGTTGTTCAACCGCGATGTCGTGATGGGAGGGGTCGCTGTGTAGGATAGAATCAGCCGGGGGGTATTGGGGGGGTGGTTGCAAGTGTGCACCTACGAGTTCGGGGCGCGAGGGCTCGCGGTGCGCATCGGGGCGGCGTTGTGCGACGGCGGGGTCGCCAACAGGAGCTGCAGCGGTAGCAGTAGACATGGCTGACTGTGCGTCCTGTGGGGCGTAGCCAGGCTGAGGATGCACAAGCAGGGGGAGGGTGTGCACGACGTGGCTGTCCCGAAAGTGTCCGAGGTGAGCATCGTGGCGGCGCTGAGTGACAGGGGGGTGCGGAATAGCACTCGCAGCAGCAACAGCATCCTCGGCCGACTGTGAGTCGAAAAGAGCTGTCAAGTGCGCCACTTGCGCAACGAGCAGCACGAGAGGATCCGGGGGGTGTTCGAGGGGGAGGGTGTGCACGTGGTGGCCCTCCGGAAAGTGTGCGAGGTGAGCGACGTGGCGGCGCTGAGCGACAGGGGGGTGCGGATTAGCACCCGCAGCAGCAACAGCACCCGCGGCCGACTGCAAGTCGAAACGAGCTGTCAAGCGCGCCACTTGTGCAAAGATCAGCGCGAGAGTATCCGGGGGGTGTTCGAGGGGGAGGGTGTGCACGTGGTGGCCGTCCGGAAAGTGTGCGAGGTGAGCATCGTGGCGGCGCTGAGCTACAGGGGGGTGCGATATAGCACCCGCAGCAGGAAGAGCAGCAATGGCGGCCGACCGCGAGTCGAGATACGCGTCAAGGCGCGTCAGTTGCACACGTAACAGCTCGAGAACACCCTGGGTAGTATGGACAGTGCTCTGCTGAGAGCCTGGGTCAGGGGAATCAACAGGTGCAACAGGCGGGTTTTTTTGCGCCATTTCGACAAAGGGCGAAAAAGAAAGAGCTGGATTAAAAAACATGCAGCGGTAAAAACCGCTAGCCGGACTCGTGCCTAACAGCGGTATGCAAAGAGACGGCCTGATGCCCGCCGACCCCTCGGCCTGTAGCCCCGGGGTGTCTCAGAGCACCTTCTCTGTATCCTCCACCCAGTGTGGGGCACAAGTCGAGGCCAAGGCCAGGACAGGTGGAGCGCTGCGCTGATGGCCTAGTCGCTAAGCTAATATGAGAAGAAAAAAGGTAAGCTACGGCTAGCGTGCAACCTGTGGATGCGTATTCACCCGACAGTGCACCCCCCCGTTCTCCAGCTTGGACTTGTGTGCACCCTGTCCACACACGACGAGTGCGTCGGTGTGGGTGGCTGGCTATCTCCGGCGGGTGGCTGACTTAAGAGGGTGGTGGCGGGTTTTAAAATCGCAGTTTATACTGGCGATACCGCCGACTACAAGTTGAAAGTACTAGGTGTCTATAGAAACTTGCCTTCTGCGGGAGAGCTGTCGATCGCAGCTCGCCGAACCAGGTTGTCGCGCGTGAGTGACGTGAGGCGAGGGCCCATAACCTATTGAACCATGCAAACACAGTTAGTGTGGAAGATAACGTACGCAAACGTAGTTACAGTCACAGTCCCGCAAACGGAACAGTTACAGCGACAACCAGCCTACAAGCGTGGTGTCGGGACAACAGAAGTGTGAGAGCTGTAGCCTAGCGACAGCTCTGTACCGAGTCAAACAGTTTATCGGTATGTCCGATCTAGACATGTACTAATCATATCTAGAATAGCTTACAGTAGCTATCTGCAACTAATACGTATGCGGTATTACTTACAACAGCGATATGTCGCTGGAGCCGGAGTTAGCGGAGGACCCCCACGACATAAGGTCGATAGGTAGTGTGGGTTCGATAGTCGGCGTACCGGTATCACTCACTACCGACCCTGTAACAATTGGTACCAGTAACGCACTCTCCGTAACTGCACCGGGAATTTGCACCTTTGGCCGGGGGGGTTGAAAGGGCATTCGCACTGCAACGCGTTGAGCGTTGCTTGTTTGTGTTGGTGCTGGGGCTAAACGGCATGCGTTGTCGGGTTCGACGCGTATGTGGCGGTTAGCCTCTGAAAGCTAAACGCTAGCACAAATCTGTTCTAGTCTGTCTAGTTCTGTTGTTGCAAGATGGCAAATGATGTTTGTCGAGAGGCAATTGATGAGAGATGTTTCACTGCTGTACTTAGGCAGTAGATGTTGTAAGTGAACAAAGGAATTGTTAAAAGGTTCTGTCACCTCCCTCTACTGCACTGGGCTTAAATAGGTTTCAGCCCAGACTAGTTACGCCTGCAAGCTTCGCTTACGTGTCAGGCGTTAGTGCTGCTCAACCGTCGTCATCTACCCTCGAGACACGGCCTGCCTAGCATTGGGTTTCACGACGCGGCTCCTTCTGCATTGAAGAGCTCGTTCTGGCGCGTCATCTGGCTAGTTAGATTAATTATGCATATCTGTACGTACCGGGAGGTACTGGTCGTACTGTAGCATCAGCACCATTACAATATTGCAGTAGCGACGTACCCACGAGTATACGTCCGTCCTGTGGAAAAGCACGATTTGGTATCCGTAACGAGTACCTGTACAATGTCCTGTAATGTACTGTTGCAGGACTGTACTCGTCACACGTAGAGCGCGAGCCGACTCGTGTTTCGGCGGCATGCCATCCCAAATTACAACCCACATGCCTTCACCGATAGACTCGCCGACTGTCCCGTAGGTTCGGTCACGTTGTTGTCGTTGTGCACCATCTTTTAGGGGCTGAAGGGGGCCTCTACGGGCGGAAACGCGCGCTCCTGTCGTTACGGTCTTCCTCATGGTGGTGGTGGTGGGTCGCCGACAGGCGATCTCGGCAAATTGCACTTTTGAACCGCTTCCGCACCACCTCACGCTTTGAGTCAACGGAGTTAAGCAGAGAACACCCTAAGGTACACGCTGCCAAAATTTGGCAAAGTACTGACTTTTCCTCGCGTAGGACTGATCCGTTTTTTACGTGACTCTGGTGTATGATTGGTCATACAAATGTAGTACTTATCATACACATATCCCCGGGGCACTAGTATCTGACATTATTTATTTCCTCTGAATGGTACCTGTATCTTAGCGATATTAAGTGACTCTTTTATTGTCATCACGGCAGTACAACTGTATCGCCGTATTTTCCCTCGACAGTACAGAGTTACTAGCAGTATCTCTTCTGGATAGTTCGTCTCTAGATAGTTCTATGAGCTTGTGCGATAAGGTTCGATAGCCGGTACAGATAATCTCAGATAATCTGTATCACTAGTAATAGTTTGGTTTAGTTAGCAGACAGCACAAGCTACAGGTTCTAAGGCTGATTCTAGAACACCTGAGGTGTGGATATTTAAGACGGGGACTTACTGGTAGTGCGGGAGAGACCGGTACAGACCAGATTTACGCCACACCCAGATTGTAAGAAACCCTGTTCATAAGACAATCTTATCAATTCTCTCTACGCTGTATAATTAGATCCAGAGATTAGGTTCTACTATTAGTCTAAGGTTGCCAACTTAGCCTAACCAAAGTAGCACCTCACATTTATCATGCTGGGAACTATAGATTGGTATGTGCGTCGACCGGGCACGAGTTGTGGACAGTTTTGGGGAGATTATGCCGACATAATGTCAGACCGGTCAAGTCGGCTATCTGTCGAACTCACTACGATAGACTCTAACCGGTCATATTTTAGCTCCTAACGGGGGGAAACGATCACTTGCCTCGAATATTGCCTCTCCGTGACCTGCTGATTGGTTTTGGCTGGGTTGCGTGCTGGTCAGCTTTCGGGCGCTCCTTCGTCTCGGGCGTCAATGACCGGCTACTTAGAGTTTTTTTTTTCTTAATTATTCCAGCAAGCTAGAACAACGCACTTTCTCCGTTCTACGGCTTGTCCACAATCACATTCTATGCAACGATAAGCCTAGAATGCTGCTTCGACATATACTTGGCAATACATTAGCAACAGTGGGTTGAAAATAGTAGCCTCTTGTGACATACGAAGTGACACATCATGGGAAGTCACACGTGAGAAGGTGGCGGCGGGGGTTTGGTGGCTCAACATCTTCGAGACAATTGTCCCCCCCCTCCAACCTTTTCCAATCGAGGCAGCGCATGCATTCATGCTCCCCGACAGCTTTTGTAATTAGCGAACGACGTCCGAATAGTTACATGTCTAACAACATGCAACTGGGACGCTAGAGCGCGGAAGAAGCACACTCACCAAAGTGACGATGTACGCGAAAGCTAACTCCCCGCGCGATGGGTCTCCCCCTCCCACAAAGTCACAACCCGGCTAAGAGGCAAGCATTGACATTTCAATTCTAAATGTTCGGTATTAGCTTAGCTTTTCTCATTCTGGATAACCGGCAACCACGCACGACCGACGAAGAAAGTTTGTGCCGTAGGCTAGCCCCTCTTCCAATCATGCGCTTGCCGACACGGGAAACGCCGACTCGCGACGGCGCGCGCCGCGCCCGTTACCGGTAATTGAGAGTGAACATCCAGAAATAACATAGCAAAGTTCATGTTAGTTAAGCATGTTTCTTTTGATATCCCTCCGTAGGGCTGCTAATGGACATATCTTTACGCTGGACTCCGGGGGAGTCTTGGACCTCCACACATAGGTGGTCGCAGTGTATGCACGATGCGCGGAATTCATATACACAATATGTTCCAATCGGGTACCGACTTTTGGGGCGGTACTTGGATAAGGCGTACAACTCCGTTCCGGGAGGCGTGGGTTCTAACCCCCCTCATGGCATTTCTAACAGGTTATGGGCCCTCCACGCTTCCACTGCGAGGTTACCGGCCGGAGTTCATGGGATGATGTCCATTAAAGGGGGAGTGTTGATATCCCTTTGTGGGTCTGATAATGGACACATCTGTACGCTGGACTCCGGAGAAGTCTTGGCCGTCCACACATAGGTGGCCGCAGTGTATGCACGATGCGCGGAATTCATATACACAATATGTTCCAATCAAGTACCGACTTTTGGGGCGGTCCTGGATAATGCGTACAACTCCGTTCCGGGAGGTGTGGGTTCTAACCCCCCTCATGGCATTTCTAATAGTTTCCTCTTCAGGCGCTCTTCATTGTGTTTTCCTGCCGGGTGTGTTGGGCCCCCGTGTTCGTGGCCTCCAATTGCACAGACCGAGGCGGTCGCAAGGAAGCAAAGAAACTAAAAAGTGCAGCGATGTCACCGCCGTTGTGCGTCTAAACACCGCCATCCCACCCCCGTCTTTGCTATGTTGCTCTCCCCCAGCCACACATAACCGCTAATACCCCTTGGCTACGTAATTCAGGCGTCGCTAGACTTGGAGTAGAGTTTGAGCCGACTTTGGTCGATAGCTGCCGTGGAGATTGCCTTCGCAGTGAGTGGATGAGCTTTACCCGCGAGCGACACAACTTACGGAGCGGCGCCGCGCTCCTAACTAAGCGATATCTAATTCAAAAGTACTAAATTAAAATTTCGGTCCGTACCACACGTTTTTGTGGTACACGTACCGTACCACCAATTCTCCCGAGGCACTAGGAGCGTCGAAGTGTTCCAATACTAATCATGGGTGACATCAACATACGGCAAAATAAATTAGTTACGGCGACATACCTCAGAACCCAAAGCCAATTACATTATCATGGTAGTCAGCTTACTTGTATGCCGCCTTCGGGCCCGAGCAAATCGGGGGAGGGGGGGGGAGGATTGTAAAAATCGTCCCATTCGACATCCTCGGTTGGGGTTGCCAGGGTTTGTGACGGAGTCTCCCTTTTCCCGGACGACTACGGATAATGAATACGCAACATTGTCAATTTTGAAGGGGCTTCCACATCTCGAGCGCGTTCGTGTCACAAACAAAGTGGCATGGAGGGCGACGGGCATAAAGAAAGGGGGCGTAAATATACAAAGAAAGAGGGAGGACTGTTGATATCCCTTTGTGGATCTGATAATGGACACATATGTACGCTGGACTCCGGGGGAGTCTTGGCCCTCCACCTACAGGTGGACGCACGTGTTTGCATAATGCGTGGAATTCATATGCACAATATGTTCATGTCGGGTACTGAATTTTGGGGCGGTACTTGGATAAGGCGTACAGCTCCGTTCCGGGAGGCGTGGGTTCTAACCCCCCTCATGCCACTTCCGTGTATGCACGGTTTAACAGGTTATGGGCCCTCCGCGTTTACTGCGGGGTTACTAGGGCTACCGACCGGAGCTCATGGGATGATGTCCATTGATAAGGGGGAGTGTTGATATCCCTTTGTGGGTCTGATAATGGACACATATGTACGATGGACTCCGGGGGAGTCTTGGCCCTGCACCTATAGGTGGACGCACGTGTTTGCATAATGCGTGGAATTCATATGCACAATATGTTCCTATCGGGTACCGACTTTTGGGGCGGTACTTGGATAAGGCGTACAACTCCGTTCCGGGAGGCGTGGGTTCTAACCCTCCTCATGCCACTTCCGTGTATGCACGGTTTAACATATGCCATGGAGGAGACACGGGAGGTGTATCGGTGCGGCGGGAACACTCACGCCACAACCCCGTCGCCGCTATGGGAAGGGGGACGGAAAGCGTATTTTGGCATTTCTCTCCCTTCAACTTTCCACAACCGACCGCACAGTCCTACTTCCCAATATCTCGAACTCGCGGCTTCCTTTGCGATGCAGGACTTCATATTGGTAGTCAGTCATGTCAATGTTTGTATAGCATTCATGTGTGTCTTCCTCGAATGCGTAGCGTGCCCGTAGAAAACCGGAAATCAATCTGAAACAAATTCAAAACACGAAACGCCTTCGTCCGGCAAGACACTAAACACCCCGGTGACGGCGCGCATGCTTGGCAATTTGCTCGTCTATTCCTTTCTTGCCACCAGAGTCGGACATCAATCTATTGACGTGGCTTAACACCAAGGGAGGCCGGCATGGGGCTTCGGGTTCGTCTTGTGATGACATTAGCACAAGGTAACCGTTTTGAACTTCTCTAGGCCACACGTAGGTAACAACGTGATGAAAAGGGAAACCTGACCCTCATTCAGATTTGGGTAGGTGTTCATCTGTGATGTTGCCACCGTCGGTGAGTCGTGACGTTGCCGTGGCTTATGGACTTGTATCTAAAATGTCAATCGACTGGCTTCAATATCCACCATGTACTCCGTCTTCAGTAAAACTCGTAAACTTTTCATGTCGCCCCTCTCTGATCTTGTTCATTTCATTCCTAGACAAAGGCAAGAGGGGGGCCAACTTCTCTAGGGGCTCTTTCGCCTCGTGGCCTTGTGTGCATGATCAACTCTTGCTGATCGGTGAGCCCACTTCGAGCGCTTTGCAAGGAGAAGACGACATCGCGCGACCGGTTACTTGCTATGGTTAGGTCGCATAAATACACACCGTGTTTCCAAAGCTCATCAACCTCCACGACGAGAGCTCAACTAATCAAGTTCAATCGTAAAGAGGAGGACAACCCCATGTTGCGCGAGGAGGGGGGCAAAGTTTGGGAATCCATGTAGGCGGGAGTGGCGACACACCTCGGTCCGGGTCAAATCGCAATTAGTGGGCTAGGAGACTACCGCCGCCAATGTTGTTGACCGCTAGCGTTTCAAATTCTGAAACATGTGTCCCATTCCGGACAAGTGCAGAAATCATTCCGAATACACAACGAATAAATCAATTAATTGTCCACGCATGACGATCATGTGGGATTAATTACTAGTACATACTCTTCCGAATTTTTCAATCCAACAATTTGGGGATGCATCCTTGGACATCGCCCGAGCACCGAAACATAGGCCGATTGTGCGATGATATAGCGGCGAACACGAAATTAGTGAAATTTGTATGTCACAAATCCTTGGATCTGCAATTATTTCATAATGAAAGGCACAAATTCGTCCGTTCTTCAAGGATAGCTGAATCCATGATACCGATATTAATATCTAACAAGAAGCGATTAAAACCGCCCGAGGCTTCCACGTGGGTTTTGCAGGCCAAAAACACAAGCTCTTACCGGCAGTGACGTTGTTGTTGGGACAGTTCGCCGCAAAGCACAAACCGGACATGTACCAGGTACACATATTCTTGGAATAATAGCGCATCGGTCCTATCACTCGTCATTCTTTAGATTGGCCACCCTGCTCGTTCCGCGAAGCAATGCGGTTGCACATAGATACTAAGTTATCTACCCTATGCTGGGGAGTAGTCGGACACCTAGCCACGAAATCCGAACTTGATATCCAAAGCCCCCGAGGACGTAGACATTGCGTCTTCGAAGCTCAGACCTGCCAAACACGCCACCTACGATGGTGTTGGACAAGAAAAATTGCCAATCGACGAGCACATAGAGCTTGCCCGGCGCCGTTGCCTCCGAGGCCCATTTTGTGGCCTATGGCGTCAAAGAGGGGTTGATTCGAATGTTCGTATTATGTGGGGGTTATTACAACATGGACTCCGAGAGGAGCTGTGGCGGGTCCCGACTTGCGATGTTACCGATCGCCCACTTGAGGCTGCCGGTA
This sequence comes from Tetraselmis chui, assembly GCA_026401115.1. Classification (NCBI taxonomy): domain Eukaryota; kingdom Viridiplantae; phylum Chlorophyta; class Chlorodendrophyceae; order Chlorodendrales; family Chlorodendraceae; genus Tetraselmis; species Tetraselmis chui. The sequence continues at coordinate 156,855 of JAPMLY010000815.1, forward strand.
TCGCCGACTTGATGGTATAGCATGTTCTGCCAACACGACGAGGTAGGGGTGCTTGGTTAGCCTGTAATGATATTCGGGATGTAGTACGGGTCATGGGCCTCTCACGCATTCTCATGTGCCTGAATATGACGATTTTTGGCTAGCTCCGCGAAATTTACTGGGGCATGAATCCAACCGTTGGCAGTGAATGACTATCGTATACGCTGTGGGAGATGGCCTTTTGGGATAGAAGGTGGCCTTATGGTCGTCGGGGGCATGCACGAGACCCATCCGACCCATTTCTTTGAAGCAGCCGAGGCAATAAGCTTAGAGTTACGAGGCATGCTCGTTTAGGATCTTAACTTTTTCGACGAGGACGGAAGACCGGTGGATATAGACGTCGAGCCGTTGAATGTCCTCCCCGCCCAGTTTTCGATGAGAAGTAGGTGGTATTGAAATTGAAATTGAAATTGTTTACAACATGTACCGTATGCGCCGGTTTACACCAAATACCGTATGCGCCGGTTGTTGTCTATGGGCCTTCCCAACTATGCCATACTGGAAACTTACTAGTCAGAGCTAGACCGTTAACCACCTAAATCCAGCCTCTCCAAGGTGTTCGGGGGTTTTACCTCCCCCCGGGGAGGGTCCAAAGCAAGGTGAAGATGGAGTGCAATCAGGGGCGTGCGAGGGTGCAGTGTGCGGGGGCTCGGCGAGAGGTCGTGCGGGACTTGATGCGGTATACAAGTAGGACATGGTGTAGCCATTGGACAGTGTGCGTGTGGAGTTGTGCGAGTATGCGAGACGTGTCGAGTCGTGTTTTAGAGATGAGTTTGTCAGGAGGGTCGGTGCGGAGGGTGAGGAGAGAGGTGAGACTTGCAATGGTGGATGAGTGCGGCGTGCTCGTGCGGCTCATGACGATGGGGAGGATGTCGACCTCGGTACCTGGCCAGTGGACGCGGATGGCGTTTGCGAGGGGTGTGTATTTGGCACGAATCAGGTGGGCTGTTTGGGAGAGGTTGTGGTCTATGCAGTATTTCCATTCCCCTATCTGAATCTTTTTTATGGACGAGTAGCGGCGGCGACCGTTTGTGTGACCGACGAATCGAGGTTCGAGGAGGCGGATTAAGTCGGGTTTGTGTGCGGGGGGTCGTAGCGCGGGGGGGGGGGGGGGGGGGGGGGGGGGAATCTCGGGGGGGAGGGTGGCGGGGCACGAGGTAAGGGAGTCGGGTGAGAGACCTTCGTCAGCAGCAATAAGGCGGGTGGGCATGTGAGTGGGGTGGGGGGGGGGGGGGGGGGGGGGGGGGGGTAGCAGTCAAGTGGAGTGTGGGTGGGTGTGGGGGATGTAAATGATTTGATGGGTTTGTTCCCGAAGTCCGCAGTAATGGTCTCCCATCGGCCTCCGTCGTGGCGTTCCAAAAGGAGAGTAGGAGGTGCAACGCGCTGTTGTGTCGGTCCTATCTTAGGCCATACATGGTGGGGCAGTTACCGGCCATGTGGCCATTGCTAGTGAATTGGCCACACATGGGGCAGCGGAGGGTGGGGTTGTGTGTGAGAAGGTGGGTGTTGTGGACTCCCCACATGAATTCTTGCTTGTGGGTGAATTATATGTTGGTGAGTGTTGAGTGTTTTCTGTGGAAGGAGAAGTCGGCGCCGTCCTCCGCGGCGCGGGCGAGGAGGGCACCGTGTTTGGATGTTTGCGAAAGGGGTGTGTGTGTGTGTGTGTGTGTTTGGTGTTGTAGGTGTGAGCGTCAGCTTTGAGGTTGGTGTATCCGTAGGGTATGGGTTCCCCTAGGGTTTGTGGAATTAGGGTGTATGGCCAGGTTTAGTGGCCTCTCGATACGTCTGAACGTGTGGTGTAAGTGGCGTAGGGTGGGTGTCCGTCCGCGACTTGGTTAGCTAGAGTATCCGCGAGGTCGTTTCCGAGGGAGTGGTTGTGTGCCTTAATCTTGCCGAGGTGTGTTCGGATGCCTGCGTCGTAGCGGGTTTTGAGGGTGTGTGTGATGGGATCTCCATCGACTACAGTCGCGACACATGCAACTTTAATCGCGGACCGTCACTAAAGACAGTAAAAAGATCCAAGTACTACTAAAGTACTACTGAACCACAAAAAACCGGGGATGGGTCGGTAGCTCGAATGAGCAACGCCGATCGTCTTCGCTCTGGGCCTGGCCTCCCATCGAGCGCAAGACTGGTGGACATGGCCGCTGAACAGCGCGTACCATTCACCTCACCCCACCCGAGCCTAGCTCAAAATGGTCAGTGGATCCGTAGCGACACCAGACGGTACACACTCAAAGGCGCAGCTTTCAGGAATTTGAATTTTATCCCCCCGACAGCTACCGCGCCATCCGCTTCAAAAACTACACATATACCCGTCACAGTACTACGAAACACTTGCGATACGCATCGCTTACAAAAACCCTCTCCCCCGGTGGCCGGCGCGCTCCATCGCGCCCCTCCGAGCGTCCGGACGTCCCTGTCCGCCGCCAACATCCATCAAACCCAGGTCCCATCAGGCCTGGTCGCGTGCAGCCAACACGCGCACTACTCTCAATCTCCAACTCAACAAGCCACACACACCTCCGCTACTTATATTCCCCACTCGACATCCTGCTCGACTGCCATGTCTTCGACCCCCACCCCCCCCCCCCCACCTACAAGCAGGTGCTTGTGAGGGATCCCCCGCAACACGGCCGCTTCACGGACTTATACCATCCCATGAACAAACACGCGGGACACCCGCTGACTCCGTTTCTCTCAACCTCTCAACTTCCCCACCCCCAACAGATATTGGGCACAGCTATGGACCCCCTCCCACTCCGTCGCGGACTCCAGACCCCCCTAGTCATGTCCATCCCACGGTCAACCGAGACTCCCGGACAAGCCGACGACTTCTCCACCAGAATGATCGACACGCTCCTCCTTACAGGCCAGTACTCCACCACCCCCCCTCACCTTGCCCGCTTCTGGATCCATGGAGTCTTCATGCCAGATTCGTCACACCCCGATCCGATCGCATCCGCTTGCTCGGTGGCCCGTCGCTGGCTCCTCGAATGCGTCAACGACCTCACCGATCTCCCCAACCGTATCAAAAATATAATCGGAAGGGAACTTGTCCACCACACGCGCTGGTCAGCGAACTCCTCTCGCACACACCACCCCACCGCCCCGAAATGCGACGATAACACCCCCTTACCAGTCGAGCTCCATTCGGGCTTCCAGGAAGTCAGCCTGGCTATTCCAACCTCATGTATAGCGGTAGGTCTCCTGTACCAGTTAACTTCACACCAGCGTGAATTTAATTCGGCCGGTCCAGTGCCTCCCTCTGCGACCTCCTCCCCTTCGCTACTGCACAAACTGAGTCAGCAGAAAATTCGCTTCCTCCGCGACGCCTCAGCTCCTGCAGTTACAGGTCGTCGTGTGAAACTCCGCTCCCCCATGTTCTCTGGTATCACCGGCCAAGAGGTGATCGCTCTCCTACAAGACCTCCTCACCTCCGACCTCGCAACCGCTCTCACCTCGACCGGATCAGCCCCCTCGACTCACCCCCAATGCAGACTCGAAGACATTCCAGAACAAGCTCAGTTCATCCTTCAGTTCGCGGACGCCATCCTGCCGCTGGACACTCAAACCCCGATCGAGGCCGACCCCTCCTCATTCGGGCTAAATATCCTCCACCTGCCCAAGAATCCCATTCATTCACAATCCGGCCCTGTATCCCTACCCATTTTTTCATATTCACTCCATGAAACCGCACCCCCTGACAATCACCTTCACACCATCACCATCACACCCCCCCCGTCTCTGGCCTTGTTCCAGGCCTATCCTGGGCTGACACCTGCCTCACCACAGTCCTCATATAGTCCCGCCACTCTCTCTCCCTCCCATGCATCAACCCAGACGGCACCATTCCCCCCTCACACTGGCTGCACACCCTCTTGTCACAAACATCCACTGAATACCTCACACACAACACCCCCACAACCACCCCCCCCTCCCAACACCCCCCCAGCCTCTATCACTACACAACCCTGAAAAAGTTCCCCGATGGCTCATACTTTCGCTCACACCCCTCCAACTCCCCCACCATCACCACCAGCATACAAATATCCCTCAGCCCCGAAATGTACTGCATCCTCATCTCAACCAACGGCACAGTCATCATTCCATTGACCCACACATACACCCACAGAGGCGCTCGCACTCACTCCACCTGCACCCTCAACATCACTCCCCACCACTACTCCACCTTCGGAAAAGCCCGTCTCACAGACCCCATTTTCACCACCTCCCCCTCTCCACCTCCTCTCACAATCACAAAAAGAAACACCCTCCACCGCAACCCCCCCGCCCTTCTCCTTCAATGGTCCCGCCACCTCACAGACAATCACATCCCCAGCCAATGGCACCTGGAACCCTCCGACTTCCAAATGCAGGAAGACGATGCCCTACCCCTCGACCTCTCCTCCCTCCCAGAGATACAACTCTCCACCACCCGGCCCTCTCATCCCACAACACATGGCCCCTACACCAACCCACCGCCTCACACCCCGCCTCCACCTCCTCCTACCACGCCCGCCCCTCCCCCTACCCTCCCGCCCCCCCCCACGGTCCCTCCGCCCACTATTCACCCTTCCCCTCTCCCCTTCACCACAGAAGACTCCTCTGAACCCATGGACTCCTCAGCCTCACC